>JAVKPL010002775.1:0-101056 GCA_032173675.1 Gastrolobium villosum
GACAGGTATGCCTTCACGCAGTCCATTGTGGAACCCGGCATCATCGTCACACAGTCCAAGTTCAGTGTGTCCATGTTAACTATGGAAAACCGGATTCTACATTATGTGATCACTCACATGCTGTCCCCGAGATCCTCTAACTACTCTCGGGTGCTTGATGCTGATATCTTTCTCATGTGGGTTATTCGCTCCAAAATAAGTTTCAACTGGCCTTACTTTATCTGCTCACAAATAATTAAAGCCGGAAACTCCTCGGGTGCACTTCCCTATGCTACTGTCATTGTTGAGATTCTGCGTCATCAGCAAATCTTCATGGACGGTGAGACTCTATGTGATGCTGTCCACAAGCTTGGAATGCATCTGCTGGCCCAAATGCAAATTAAGCAGATCAATGGCATCTGGTGCAAGACGACTGCTCCTCCTGACATTGGAGCTGGTCCTGCTGATATCCATGACGACCCTCCTCCTCCGGCCACTGATCCTCCTGCTGATTCCTCTTCCTCCGCGGACCACAGTTTGGGATCCATTCTCACATCTATTCATCAGCTTCAGACCACTATGGAATCCGGCTTCGCCTCTTTGAACTTTAGGCATGCTAATACGGAGCTTCGTCTGAAACGCATTGAGGATCATCTCAACATTCCTCCTCTTCCTTCTCTACCACCGCCGCCTCCACATGACTCTGATGACTTTTAGTTTTTATCAGTTATTTAGCTTTTATTTTGGGCTTATTTTATGCATCTATTTCGTCATGTTACTTTGAACATTTTGCTTCTCTAGCACACTAACTCTCTGAACTGGTTGCCTACATTTTACTTTATTATGCACACTACTTCTATTTCATTATCTCTTTTGCATTACCTATCTAAATACTTTCTCCTTATCTACTCATGCTTTTTGATGTTGCCAAAGGGGGAGAAATATGTGACAATTAAAAACAAGGTATAAGCATATATTAAGTTAAAGAGGGGGAGAATAAAATTCAAACTTAAATGACACCTTATATATCAATTATATATTCAGGGGGAGTGTCAATTCTATAACATGCAATACTAACCTTCGTTTTTATTTTTGAGTTTGTCATCATCAAAAAGGGGGAGATTGTGGAACCAATGCACTCAACGAAAAGAACATAAAGGTTCAACGATTTTGATGATAACAAACAGGCATGGAAAGAAAGTCTCATCATGCAACTATCAAAAAGGAGTCCAAACAAGATCAAGACTCAAGCTTCAAGAGAAGTCTCTAAGTCTAAACTCAAAATAATATATAGGACTTAGGATTATTTGTAAGATGATTCCTTACATGAACGAAGCTCATAGTATTTTTAAAGTACATGCATTAAATCATCAATCGACATTGAAATACATTTCTAAACATGAAAATATACTTTCAATATTCATAAACTGTTAAACATGTTTTTGAAACTATCCTTGAATCAAGAGAAAACCATGCAAGGGTGAAATCCAACCTGCTGACAGGCTGGTAATCGATTACCAAACTATGGTAATCGATTACCCTTCATGGTAATCGATTACCAAACTTATGGTAATCGATTACCCACTGTACAGAGACAAAAATAACGGCTATAAAACGGCTAGTTTGCGAAAATGGATAAGAAATAGACCTTGGGGGCCCTCTATAAATAGAGGCTACTGTTCCCATTTGTAACGCCCTCCCTTGCTACTGTTCCCATTGCGTACCTCTGCCTCGACCCCTACCAGGTGCCGTCCTGAAGAATCTGCCTGCTCGGTTTCCTCCGTGGAATTGTGCTGGTTGCTTGTTCAAATTCTTGGCCTCATTGATAATTCCTTCGGCCTGACGACTCTGATTGATGAGCTCCGGAAGTGTACGATTAGCCGTCGTCAAAATGAGCTTGCGGATTTCCGGATGTAATCCGCTCTCGAACTTCTCCACCTGCCATCCTTCATCATAAATGTTCCGGTCAAAGTTGGCGTACTCGATCAGCTTCCCAAATTTTGCAATGTACTCATTGACCGACATGTTATCCTGCCTAAGTGACAGCAGTTCAGTGTGCTTCATTCTTCTCATTGCCTTAGGAAAATACTTATCCAAAAATACTTGTCTGAATACGGCCCACGTCAGCTCAACGTCCTGAGCTCTCAGCAGAGCCCTCGCACCAGTCCACCATGTTAAAGCTTCTCCCATCAGCTGGTACGATGCGTAATCGGTCTTCTGCGCTTCCGGGCATGCCATGCGTTCGAATATGTGCTCGATCATTTGCAGCCACTTCGCTGCAGCCTCAGGGTTGTCTTCACCCTCAAAGGTAGGTGGTTGGAAGTTGCGGAAGTCTTTCAACCTCCGACGGGCTATTTCTTCTGCATTGTCATGCAGTGGGGGTTGGTTCGGATTCTGTTGCCTATGGTCGCGCCATTCTTGGCTCATATTCTGGATAAACGTTGCCAGTCCCCCAATAGTAGTGATAAGATCCTCTTCCGCATCGCCAGACCTTCCCCGAGTTGAACCGCGACCACCTGCCATGATTCTGCACTCACAATATCATGAAATGAGTTGATCAGGCTCACCGCAAGTTATTTATGGCAGCAGTCCCAAGTAGGTACTCGAGTTCAATTCGGACAAGTTGACTATGCATCCGTGTCTTATCACAGAACGGTCTTAACAATCTAACTATCCTAGTCAATATATACTCAAGCAATTAAACTATAGCACATTTAGACAGTCAATCAGCAGATAAACACAATCAACAATCAATTCAATCAATCACAAGCAAATCCATGGACCAAACTGCTCTGATACCAATTAGTGTAACGCCCTCCCTTGTATGCATCCAAGAGAGTCGTTTGCTAAGCGGAATTAGAGTCTTTAACGTCACATAAGCTAACATAAATTCTTATTCTAAGTTCAAATCCATAACGCGTTTCCAATATTCTTAAAACCTCTGTTTGGACGATAAAAAATATTTCAAGTGATTTGGAAAGAGCACGTTGGGGGCTTCGCGTACATATAAAATAATAGTCAATCGGAGTTCGTTTGCTCATAAAAACACCACCCGTAAGGTGCACTGTAAAAATTTCAGCACTTAAGTCTTTCAAAAGTTCCTTTCACAAACGTTTTCCAAAACAGCCGCTGTTCCTAAGAGTTCAAGGTAAAATAGAGATGAAAAAGTCTACAGTCATCCAAGAGTACCAAAATATTAATCATTATAGTCATCCAATCAATCAAACAGCAACAGTACAAGTCCATTCATCAGCAAGCAACAGCAAACATCACGCCTTCAAATGCTTTTACGTCCTCCTGCCATTTAGGAAAATAGCAGCCCCGAAGGGGTGAGAATAATCCCAGTAGTGTGGCAACAAAACCAATAATATAACAGTATTAACTAGGCACAAAATCATAAACAGTCACTTCAACATATCCTTGTTCCTTTTCCTTTTTCCTTTTCATCATATTCATATATATATTGCGCATATAACGCCTTTCCTTTTCATCATATTCATATATTGCGTATATAACGCCTTTCCTTTGCGCTTTTAGCACCGTCGTGCGCGCACTTCACAGTGGAATCAATATACCTTGGCACCTGAGCTCCCTGTGGATTCCAACTGTGGGCCTATGCGGACTGATGCCAAGTGTCCCATACCCTGGTACCTTAGGGATGCCTATATGATGCTTGCTCAAACACATGGTCTTGTACATAACTATTCTAAAAAGCAAGGCCTATATGATCTTGGTACATGCATGCCATGCTATGCTTTCACACACAAATCGTACAAAAATGCGGTATGATGTAAGGTGCATGCTTATATACCTTTCATATAGCCATCACGGCACATATACTTTTCATATACGTTATGCTGCCACATAACATCTTTACCTCATAATCATATAGCCATCACGACACATTTCCATAGCCATCACGGCACATTTTTTGGCAGTTTCCTTTCATCATAAGGAACATAATACTTTTACGGAATATGGAGCATCATGTCACAACTTTATACCAGTAGTCAATAGTCACATTAGGTAATATCGCCTGACACTTACCTTGCGTGCCTTAAATAATACCAAACAGCAGCGAAATATCTCACTTCTTAAGCGCACCTAAATCAATTACAACCAATCATTTACAGTGGCGATTTACAGCAGAAACAGTGAGCATACAGCAGCGTTTTACAGTGGAAAACAGTGACGTTTGTTCTTAAAACAGTGAACAGAAAACAGTGAGTTATTCTTTAAAACAGTGAGCAGAAAACAGTGATATTTTCCTTAAAAACAGTGGGCAGAAACAGTGACGTTTTCCTTAAAAATAGTGGACAGAAACAGTGACGTTTTACAGCAGGAAAACAGTAACACCTTACAGCAGAAACAGTGACCATTTTAAAACAGAAACAGTGACATCTTGGACCTCAAAACAGTGGCAGAACAGTGGCATTAGACAGTGGCAGAAACAGTGGCATTTGAACGTTAAAACAGTGACATAAACAGTGGCATTTGAACATCAAAACAGTGGCATAAGTAGTGTTATTTGCACATCAAAACAGTGGCATGAAGGGTAACATTTGATCATTAAAACAGTGACATTAGTGGTGATATTTGCACATCAAAAACAGTGGCATTAGTAGTGATTTGTGAACATTAAAACAGTGGCATGAATGGTACATTTGAACATCCAAAACAGTGACATTAGTGGTGATATTTGCACATCAAAACAGTGGCATTAGTAGTGATTTGTGAACATTAAAACAGTGGCATAATTGGTGATTTTCGGACATCCAAAACAGTGGTATAAAGAGTGGTGTTTGAACATCAATATGGTGGTTATTTTATGCAGAAACAGTGACTCATTAAGTACTAAAACAGTGGGCATTTTTGTGCAAAAACAGTGGCATGTGAGGCACTAAAACAGTGAGCATTTTATGCAGAAACAGTGGCATGTGAGGCACTAAAACAGTGAGCATTTCATCCTCAAAACAGTGGCACTTTCATACAAAACAGTGGCATCAAAATGGTGCTCTTGTCAAACCGAAACAATGGCCTATATATCCTCAAACAGTGGCACCGAAACAGTGGCATATATATCCTCAAAACAGTGGCATATTCATACAAAAACAGTGGCATTAACTTAAGCATAACCATGAGACTTTCATTCCATTATATCATGCATACAAATCCTTATACTTTCACCATGTTCAATCAAGAATCCAATACAAGGCGGAATCAAGGAGACACTCAAGCACACACATGGTTACACACTTTGAAAGAGGTCTAAGTTCTAGGCTTACCTCTTGTAGCACACACTTCTTGGTCAAGGATTACACCACACCTTTCTAGTTCTACCAACAAGTTCACCCTTCCTAGGTGATGGTCTATGCGCTCAAATGGTGAGGAGGAACAATCTTGGACAGCTTCCAAGTGTGAGGAACACGGCTGAACAGTGAGGGAAAGGGAGGAGAAAAACTTGCACATGCTTGGTGTATAGGCCACGGCTTTGAGAGGTGAGGGAAGGTGAGTTAGTAAAGTCTTCTTGCTCCAAGGATGCTTGTATTCTCGGCTAGAGGGTGAGGGAAGTAGAGGGAGAGAAATTGGCTGAATGTAAAATGAGGACAGCCCCCTCTTGTGTGCGCATAACTTAAAGGAAAAGTGAGGAGAGGTTGCAATGATGAAACATTATGGCAAAATCTGGTTTCTTGTGAAGGTGGGACTGCACACTTGGTCAAAACAAGCAAGGGGTTTGCTTCTAGTATACACTATGCGCATGCAAGGAGTGGAAGGGAGGTGTCATCATGAGCACATGTAAGAGGGTTCTCTAAGTCAACAAGCAAGACAGATTTGTGGCAGCCTAAAATCTGATTTGGAGCTTCCCTTGTGCGCATATGATGAGGAGGTTGCAGCCCCAAAATCCTTCTTTTGTTGCATGTGGGGGCAAGGGACAGATTTGGTTCATGATGGGCTGCAAAAGCATGCAGAAATCTGCACATTTCAGGCTCATGATGGAAGGTGTAAGGTGGTTCTCTTGGTCAACACTCAAGGCAGATTTGGTGTCATAAAAATCTGATCTATGACCTCTCCATGTGCGCCTAAATGAGGAAGAATGCAGCCCAAAATAATGCTAAGGAGTACATGTGTCTTTCATGCAATGAAGTTGAATTCAAATGGTGCACAAGCTAAGGTGATGTGGCGGTCATGCAAGGGGAAAGTTGGAGGATTTTCCTAAGTCTATCCTATCTTCCTATGCGCATGAATGAGTGGTCAAAAGATTATTCTTGCCATGTGAAAGTTCCTTGGTACACAAACAACCTTGTAGGACAAGGCTTTAAGGGATGTAAGTGTGGACACAACCTTGGGCTGAACTAGATTGATCCAAAAGCCTCCTTGGGCCATCGGCCTACACATACAATGGATCCCAAAAAGACAAGTCTAAAGGTGGCAAGTCCACACACTAGCCCACTTCCCAAGCCCTTTAAACACCAAAGCCTTATAACACACAATCAAATTACTCATATGATTCTAATAAAAGTTCACATGCCTACATATGCACCCTCCTATGATTTAAATTTAAATACTTACCTTAGTCTCATCCAAGGATAAAGATCAAACAATTCGCAAGCCACCACTCATAAGCCAAAATTCCGAATTCTACACATGCATCTATATCATCATACACTTATGTATTTTACTAATTATGTGGGATGTTACACTCTCCCCACCAAATAGGAATTTTGTCCGCAAAATTAAACTTACTTAAGAGCTAAACAGTTCTGGATAGCATTTCTGAATGTCGTCCTCGCGCTCCCAAGTGGCTTCAGCTGCCGATCTGTTGTTCCATAATACTTTCACCAAAGGAATCTCTTTGGAACGGAGTCGCTTGACGGATCTTTCAAGGATTTGGAACGGTTGCACTTGATACGTCAGATTTTCCTTTAGTTCCACTTCTTCCGGCTGTAACACGTGGGATGGATCAGAGAGATATCTCCGTAGCTGCGACACATGAAATACATTGTGAATTCCTGACAGATTGGGTGGTAAAGCCAACCGGTATGCAGACTCTCCAATCCGGTCCATAATCAGATACGGTCCTAAGTACCGTGGACTTAACTTCTTTACTCCCATTCTTCTTCCGAGTCCTGAGGTAGGTGTGATTCTCAAAAATACATGGTCTCCGACTTCGAAAGATAGGGGCTTATGACGCTTGTCGTAATAACTCTTCTGTCTGGCCTGAGCCCGCTGCATATTTTCTCGAATCTTCTTTACTTGTTCGGATGTTTCTTGAATTAGATCAGGTCCTAACATACTTCGCTCACCCACTTCAGTCCAGCATAAAGGGGATCTGCATTTTCTCCCATATAAAGCTTCATACGGTGCCATCTGAATACTGGAATGGTAACTGTTGTTGTAAGCAAACTCAATCAAAGCAAGATAATTATCCCAGCTGCCTCCTAACTCCAGAACACATGCTCGTAACATGTCCTCTAATGCTTGAATGGTGCGTTCTGTCTGTCCATCGGTCTGTGGATGATAAGCAGTACTCAATCTCAAATGGGTCCCTAAGGCTCTTTGAAAAGATTCCCAGAACTTAGATGTAAACTTGGGATCACGATCACTGACAATACTCGTAGGAACTCCGTGCAGCTTCACAATCTCCTGCAGATAAATTCTGGCAAGTCTCTCTGTATTATATGTGGTCCTAACACGCAAGAAATGGGCTGACTTCGTTAATCGATCGACAATCACCCAGACAGCATCATATCCTTCTCGCGTCCGAGGAAGTCCAACTACAAAATCCATCGCGATACTGTCCCACTTCCATTCGGGAATCTCCAAAGGTTGAAGAAGTCCCGAAGGTTTCTGATGTTCGTACTTCACCTTCTGACAAGTTAAGCAACGAGATACATACTCAGCAATATCCCGCTTCATACCCGGCCACCAAAACGAGGTCTTCAAATCATGGTACATCTTTGTGGATCCAGGATGAACTGCATACTTACCCTTATGAGCCTCCTGCAAAACTTCTTGCTTCAACTCTTCATTCGGCACAACTAACCGACCTTGGAATCTCCAAGTATCATTCTCATCCTTTACAACATCTTGGTTGCCAACCAATTCGCGGACTAACTTCTCATTTCTCTGAGCCTCCTTAATTCTACTGATTAATTCATTCTCCACCTTTATACTTCCCAATCTTATGCTATGCCCTCTCTCTTCTACAGATAAATTCAAATCTCGAAAGGCCTCAAACAATTTCAATTCTTCCATCATCAGAGTTGCAGTGTGCAGTGTCTTCCTACTCAGGGCGTCAGCTACCACGTTTGCCTTTCCCGGGTGGTATTTAAGTTCAAACTCATAGTCCTTCAGAAATTCCATCCACTGTCGTTGCCGCATATTCAGCTCCTTCTGATCGAACAAGTACTTCAAACTCTTATGATCGCTGAACACGTCAAACTGCGAACCATACAAGTGGTGCCTCCAGATTTTAAGTGCGAACACTATAGCTGCTAACTCCAAATCGTGCGTAGGATAATTTTCTTCGTGAGGCTTTAGTTGTCGAGAAGCATAAGCTACCGCCATACGATCCTGCATCAACACGCATCCAAGTCCTTTCAGCGACGCATCACAGTATACTTCAAACTTTCGGGTAGGATCCGGAATCGTGAGTACGGGAGCACTTGTTAACCTGTTCTTCAGTTCCAAGAAACATTCTTCACAAGCTTCGGTCCACTCAAAAGGCTTGTCCTTCCGAGTGAGACGGGTAAGGGGTTGCACTATCTGAGAGAAATTCTGGATGAACCTTCGATAATATCCAGCAAGACCTAAGAAACTCCTTACTTCAGTGACAGTCTTGGGTCGTTCCCAATTCATGACAGCTTCAACTTTGCTGGGGTCCACCGCAATACCTTCTGTTGAAATGACATGGCCCAGAAACTGGACCTCTTTAAGCCAAAACTCGCACTTCGACCACTTCGCGTACAACTGCTTCTCCTTCAAGATTTGCAAGACAATCCTCAAATGTTCCGCATGCAGCTCTTCATTAATATAGTAAATCAGGATGTCGTCGATAAACACAATAACAAACTGATCAAGAAATGGGCGAAAGATGCGGTTCATGTAGTCCATGAATACCGCTGGAGCATTTGTAAGTCCGAATGGGATCACCTGATATTCGTAGTGCCCATAACGAGTCCTAAAAGCGGTTTTCGGAATATCCTCCGGTTTGACCCGGATCTGATGGTATCCCGATCGTAAATCTATCTTGGAAAAGACTCTGGCTCCTCTCAGCTGGTCCATCAAATCGTCGATCCTTGGTAACGGATACTTATTCTTCACCGTAACTTTGTTCAGCTGCCAGTAATCTACACACAGACGTAGACTACCATCCTTCTTCTTAATCAAGATGGCTGGAGCACCCCATGGAGAGGTACTCGGTCTGATGAATTCCTTTGCCAACAGTTCTTCTATCTGCTTCTTCAACTCGCGAAGTTCCAAAGGCGCCATGCGATACGGAGCAATGGAGATTGGTCCAACTCCAGGAACAAGTTCGATGGAAAATTCTATTTCCCTATGAGGAGGCAATCGAGGTATTTCATCCGGGAATACCTCCTCGAATTCTCTAACTACAGGTACATTCTGAATTTTATTGTCAACCGAGGTCTCAGCCTCGATCGACAAAAGATACCCTGCTGCTCCCTTGCGGAGCTCTTTTCTAACTTGCAGTAAAGAAATGAGAGAGAAAGGTTGAAAATTACCATCTTTCGCATCCAGAGTGAACACCCGTGCTTGCGTAGGCTGTGGATTAGCGTTCCGGGGGCATTCGTAAGCAAAATGTCCTTGCTGGTCACATCTAAAACAAGCATTGTTGCTCTTGCGACAAACTCCAAAGTGATTCTTTCCACATGTAGCACAAACATTCGCGCCCTGCCGTCCAGTTGACGATTGACCAACAGTATTGCTTCTCTTAAAATTTCCAGGCCGCGCCTGCAACTGCGTACCTCTGCCTCGACCCCTACCAGGTGCCGTCCTGAAGAATCTGCCTGCTCGGTTTCCTCCGTGGAATTGTGCTGGTTGCTTGTTCAAATTCTTGGCCTCATTGATGATTCCTTCGGCCTGACGACTCTGATTGATGAGCTCCGGAAGTGTACGATTAGCCGTCGTCAAAATGAGCTTGCGGATTTCCGGATGTAATCCGCTCTCGAACTTCTCCACCTGCCATCCTTCATCATAAATGTTCCGGTCAAAGTTGGCGTACTCGATCAGCTTCCCAAATTTTGCAATGTACTCATTGACCGACATGTTATCCTGCCTAAGTGACAGCAGTTCAGTGTGCTTCATTCTTCTCATTGCCTTAGGAAAATACTTATCCAAAAATACTTGTCTGAATACGGCCCACGTCAGCTCAACGTCCTGAGCTCTCAGCAGAGCCCTCGCACCAGTCCACCATGTTAAAGCTTCTCCCATCAGCTGGTACGATGCGTAATCGGTCTTCTGCGCTTCCGGGCATGCCATGCGTTCGAATATGTGCTCGATCATTTGCAGCCACTTCGCTGCAGCCTCAGGGTTGTCTTCACCCTCAAAGGTAGGTGGTTGGAAGTTGCGGAAGTCTTTCAACCTCCGACGGGCTATTTCTTCTGCATTGTCATGCAGTGGGGGTTGGTTCGGATTCTGTTGCCTATGGTCGCGCCATTCTTGGCTCATATTCTGGATAAACGTTGCCAGTCCCCCAATAGTAGTGATAAGATCCTCTTCCGCATCGCCAGACCTTCCCCGAGTTGAACCGCGACCACCTGCCATGATTCTGCACTCACAATATCATGAAATGAGTTGATCAGGCTCACCGCAAGTTATTTATGGCAGCAGTCCCAAGTAGGTACTCGAGTTCAATTCGGACAAGTTGACTATGCATCCGTGTCTTATCACAGAACGGTCTTAACAATCTAACTATCCTAGTCAATATATACTCAAGCAATTAAACTATAGCACATTTAGACAGTCAATCAGCAGATAAACACAATCAACAATCAATTCAATCAATCACAAGCAAATCCATGGACCAAACTGCTCTGATACCAATTAGTGTAACGCCCTCCCTTGTATGCATCCAAGAGAGTCGTTTGCTAAGCGAAATTAGAGTCTTTAACGTCACATAAGCTAACATAAATTCTTATTCTAAGTTCAAATCCATAACGCGTTTCCAATATTCTTAAAACCTCTGTTTGGACGATAAAAAATATTTCAAGTGATTTGGAAAGAGCACGTTGGGGGCTTCGCGTACATATAAAATAATAGTCAATCGGAGTTCGTTTGCTCATAAAAACACCAGCCGTAAGGTGCACTGTAAAAATTTCAGCACTTAAGTCTTTCAAAAGTTCCTTTCACAAACGTTTTCCAAAACAGCCGCTGTTCCTAAGAGTTCAAGGTAAAATAGAGATGAAAAAGTCTACAGTCATCCAAGAGTACCAAAATATTAATCATTACAGTCATCCAATCAATCAAACAGCAACAGTACAAGTCCATTCATCAGCAAGCAACAGCAAACATCACGCCTTCAAATGCTTTTACGTCCTCCTGCCATTTAGGAAAATAGCAGCCCCAAAGGGGTGAGAATAATCCCAGTAGTGTGGCAACAAAACCAATAATATAACAGTATTAACTAGGCACAAAATCATAAACAGTCACTTCAACATATCCTTGTTCCTTTTCCTTTTTCCTTTTCATCATATTCATATATATATTGTGCATATAACGCCTTTCCTTTTCATCATATTCATATATTGCGTATATAATGCCTTTCCTTTGCGCTTTTAGCACCGTCGTGCGCGCACTTCACAGTGGAATCAATATACCTTGGCACCTGAGCTCCCTGTGGATTCCAACTGTGGGCCTATGCGGACTGATGCCAAGTGTCCCATACCCTGGTACCTTAGGGATGCCTATATGATGCTTGCTCAAACACATGGTCTTGTACATAACTATTCTAAAAAGCAAGGCCTATATGATCTTGGTACATGCATGCCATGCTATGCTTTCACACACAAATCGTACAAAAATGCGGTATGATGTAAGGTGCATGCTTATATACCTTTCATATAGCCATCACGGCACATATACTTTTCATATACGTTATGCTGCCACATAACATCTTTACCTCATAATCATATAGCCATCACGGCACATTTCCATAGCCATCACGGCACATTTTTTGGCAGTTTCCTTTCATCATAAGGAACATAATACTTTTACGGAATATGGAGCATCATGTCACAACTTTATACCAGTAGTCAATAGTCACATTAGGTAATATCGCCTGACACTTACCTTGCGTGCCTTAAATAATACCAAACAGCAGCGAAATATCTCACTTCTTAAGCGCACCTAAATCAATTACAACCAATCATTTACAGTGGCGATTTACAGCAGAAACAGTGAGCATACAGCAGCGTTTTACAGTGGAAAACAGTGACGTTTGTTCTTAAAACAGTGAACAGAAAACAGTGAGTTATTCTTTAAAACAGTGAGCAGAAAACAGTGATATTTTCCTTAAAAATAGTGGGCAGAAACAGTGATGTTTTCCTTAAAAACAGTGGACAGAAACAGTGACGTTTTACAGCAGGAAAACAGTAACACCTTACAGCAGAAACAGTGACCATTTTAAAACAGAAACAGTGACATCTTGGACCTCAAAACAGTGGCAGAACAGTGGCATTAGACAGTGGCAGAAACAGTGGCATTTGAACGTTAAAACAGTGACATAAACAGTGGCATTTGAACATCAAAACAGTGGCATAAGTAGTGTTATTTGCACATCAAAACAGTGGCATGAATGGTAACATTTGATCATTAAAACAGTGACATTAGTGGTGATATTTGCACATCAAAAACAGTGGCATTAGTAGTGATTTGTGAACATTAAAACAGTGGCATGAATGGTACATTTGAACATCCAAAACAGTGACATTAGTGGTGATATTTGCACATCAAAACAGTGACACGAGTGATGATTTTTGAACATTGAAACAGTGGCATAATTGGTGATTTTCGGACATCCAAAACAGTGGTATAAAGAGTGGTGTTTGAACATCAATATGGTGGTTATTTTATGCAGAAACAGTGACTCATTAAGTACTAAAACAGTGGGCATTTTTGTGCAAAAATAGTGGCATGTGAGGCACTAAAACAGTGAGCATTTTATGCAGAAACAGTGGCATGTGAGGCACTAAAACAGTGAGCATTTCATCCTCAAAACAGTGGCACTTTCATACAAAACAGTGGCATCAAAATGGTGCTCTTGTCAAACCGAAACAATGGCCTATATATCCTCAAACAGTGGCACCGAAACAGTGGCATATATATCCTCAAAACAGTGGCATATTCATACAAAAACAGTGGCATTAACTTAAGCATAACCATGAGACTTTCATTCCATTATATCATGCATACAAATCCTTATACTTTCACCATGTTCAATCAAGAATCCAATACAAGGCAGAATCAAGGAGACACTCAAGCACACACATGGTTACACACTTTGAAAGAGGTCTAAGTTCTAGGCTTACCTCTTGTAGCACACACTTCTTGGTCAAGGATTACACCACACCTTTCTAGTTCTACCAACAAGTTCACCCTTCCTAGGTGATGGTCTATGCGCTCAAATGGTGAGGAGGAACAATCTTGGACAGCTTCCAAGTGTGAGGAACACGGCTGAACAGAGAGGGAAAGGGAGGAGAAAAACTTGCACTTGCTTGGTGTATAGGCCACGGCTTTGAGAGGTGAGGGAAGGTGAGTTAGTAAAGTCTTCTTGCTCCAAGGATGCTTGTATTCTCGGCTAGAGGGTGAGGGAAGTAGAGGGAGAGAAATTGGCTGAATGTAAAATGAGGACAGCCCCCTCTTGTGTGCGCATAACTTAAAGGAAAAGTGAGGAGAGGTTGCAATGATGAAACATTATGGCAAAATCTGGTTTCTTGTGAAGGTGGGACTGCACACTTGGTCAAAACAAGCAAGGGGTTTGCTTCTAGTATACACTATGCGCATGCAAGGAGTGGAAGGGAGGTGTCATCATGAGCACATGTAAGAGGGTTCTCTAAGTCAACAAGCAAGACAGATTTGTGGCAGCCTAAAATCTGATTTGGAGCTTCCCTTGTGCGCATATGATGAGGAGGTTGCAGCCCCAAAATCCTTCTTTTGTTGCATGTGGGGGCAAGGGACAGATTTGGTTCATGATGGGCTGCAAAAGCATGCAGAAATCTGCACATTTCAGGCTCATGATGGAAGGTGTAAGGTGGTTATCTTGGTCAACACTCAAGGCAGATTTGGTGTCATAAAAATCTGATCTATGACCTCTCCATGTGCGCCTAAATGAGGAAGAATGCAGCCCAAAATAATGCTAAGGAGTACATGTGTCTTTCATGCAATGAAGTTGAATTCAAATGGTGCACAAGCTAAGGTGATGTGGCGGTCATGCAAGGGGAAAGTTGGAGGATTTTCCTAAGTCTATCCTATCTTCCTATGCGCATGAATGAGTGGTCAAAAGATTATTCTTGCCATGTGAAAGTTCCTTGGTACACAAACAACCTTGTAGGACAAGGCTTTAAGGGATGTAAGTGTGGACACAACCTTGGGCTGAACTAGATTGATCCAAAAGCCTCCTTGGGCCATCGGCCTACACATACAATGGATCCAATAAGACAAGTCTAAAGGTGGCAAGTCCACACACTAGCCCACTTCCCAAGCCCTTTAAACATCAAAGCCTTATGACACACAATCAAATTACTCATATGATTCTAATAAAAGTTCACATGCCTACATATGCACCCTCCTATGATTTAAATTTAAATACTTACCTTAGTCTCATCCAAGGATAAAGATCAAACAATTCGCAAGCCACCACTCATAAGCCAAAAATCCGAATTCTACACATGCATCTATATCATCATACACTTATGTATTTTACTAATTATGTGGGATGTTACACCATTGATGGGACACACCTCTTGATCATTATTGCTCATTAATTCTCATCCTATTTGCATTATTCTTGTCTTCATATCATAAAATCTCTTTGAGCTTTATTCTTGTAAGAGTGTCATATACCATTATTCTTCAACTTGTATTATCTGTACTTTGAGAGTACTTAGCCATTGTTAAACACCTTCATTTGATTTATTGATTAGTTAGGGGAGTGAACCCTATACACTTGAAAGGTCACCAAATTCCTAAGAAAATTTGGAGTGAAAAGTTGTAAGGCATCAAGAGCCCGAATTCTTGAAAAGGTGTAGTGGTTTGTCAAGCACCCTCGAGCTTGATAGTGAGTGAAAAGATTTGATCGAGCTGCTTCAGTCTGGACGTAGGTCACAGTGGTGGTGACCGAACCAGGATACATCTAGTTTGCAATTTCTCTAACTCTGATCTCTTTATTTGCATATTGAAATTGCCTTTTTAGATTGTCTTTGCATACTAGCTTGTTTACTTTGCTATTCCTGTCCTTGCTCCTACGCTTAGATTATTTTCTATTAAATCGCTTTATTGAAGAAATAGTCTTTAAAACATCAAAAGAGGTACTTTGCGAAAAGATTTTGTTAAACTCAATTCACCCCCCCTCTTGAGTATTGAAGCCACCTGTCCAACAATATAAACCATCCCTCCATGAGGTTTGGTGGAACCATCAATAGGTAAAACCGAGAACACGAAAGCTTACCTGCAGTCACACAATCCGACAATTGTAATCTGTTTTATATCAAAGCATTATTAATATTCATAATCCCACATTTCATATCAATTGAGCAATGTTTTCTTTTTCGTTTAGTGACTCAAGTCCCTCCTAAACCATAATTCTAGCATATTAACCCTTACTAGTATTTGTATTTATACTTTCAACAGTAGCACTAACTCCCTAGGGTACTATACCCTAATTGGGGCTTTCCTACGCATCAGAAGTGGTTTCTGGTTTTTCTGACAGGGGGTAATCGATTACTCCACATGGTAATCGATTACAATGCATAGGGTAATTGATTACCCAGACAGTACACAAAAACTGCAGATTTTTTTGCATAATCCGCGGGTTCCATGACTTCCAATGATTTAAGGTTCAATTTTTCATCAAACAGAAGCTCAAACCACATGATTAAACATAAATATACTATATTTTACATGATTAATTAAGGTTTCCACTTTTCACTTCACAAACTAACTCATTTTCAAGAAAATACAAAGGAAATGGTTTGTAGTTACCTATGGACCTTTGAACAAGAAAAATGGGGAAGCTTTGTGGACTTTGAAGGTGCTCCAAGCTACTGACTTGGTGGTGCATGAAAATCTCACTCAAGGGTAGGTCCTTTCTTCTCAAAGTTTGGTTCTTAGAGCTTCCTAGGGTGTAGTAATGGTTCACACTCTAAGAACTCAAGTGGTCAGCCATCCCTCTAATGAAATCAGCAACTCAAACTCTCAAGACATGATCTTTCTCTCACTAAGACTCAAGTTTTACAAGGAATGATGATGGTTTAATAGCAGAAGATTAGAGAAATATGGTGAAAGGTGGATTCTTGGCTAGGTTTAACGCAAAATACTCAAGTTTTCATGAAGGAGGAGAGGTGGCAGCCATGGGGATCAATCTTGGGATAAGAAAACTGACCTAGGGCTTAATGCAAATGGCTATTAATATAAGTGTGCCCACTAATCAACAATATTAGTTATAATAGCTTCGCTAATCATTTTTCTACCAAACTTTATTTTCCGAACCTAGATATTTTTCTAGGAATTATCATATTTTTTTATAATTTTTCGAAATAATTCACCGGTACGCATTTTATACATAGCCCTTAGTTCTGACTTCACTGTTCATTATTTTTACCCCAAACTTTATATCCTCAACCTAGATTTTTTTCTAGGAATATTTGTATTTTTATTATAATTTTTCGGAATACTTCACCAGTACGCATTTATACCGTGAAGCGGAACCGATATCCGCACTTTTCATCAGAAAAGCGATTTAAGCATTATTTGACCTTCTCGATAAATATTTTAATCTTTCTATATTTATCCAAAGTCAATTATGGAGTTATTTCTTAAATTCATAATTAAATTATTTAAATTCCTATTTTAATGGTGCAGGTTCTTACACTTGACATATTCATCAAACTTGCTAAAGTCGTGATTAGGTTGTTCAAACACATTGCTTTCATATCAAATACTTTCTTATCACATTTGACAAGCCAATTCATGCCCAAACAAGTCATAACCAATACTTTTATATATTCAAGAAAGTTAACATATAATCATCTGAATATGGTAACATATAATCATCTGAATATGGTTACTAGTCCAAGCAAGGTTTTCACACATTGATATCACTTAACTTAGCACTAGGAATAACTTTCATCATCACATGGAACTTAACAAACCCTCTAGACCATTCTTCCTTGTAATGGTCGAAACACGGCTTAACAAGCTTTCCAATAACTAATTCATGGTCCACTTATACCATGATTAACATACATCGTCAAATCATAACTAATCAAACTTCCTACATGATTTTACCTCACATAGTCAAAACATAACAATAGGGTTCCTTGACTTCTTAAACTTTTTATTAACTAATTCATACTTTATTTAACACTACACAATCTAATGATTATTAATCACCACTAACATAAAATTAAATCAACTCACACCATGGTTTTCTCTTGCATGGCCGAATTGACATACAAAGGATTTGTTGAGACTATATAGTCTCGCATTGGTTGGATGAACAAAACACGTAGAACCAAACACATGTGGAGTTAAAGGATATAAAGTTTGATGGGGAAATAAAATAGAGTGAGGTACCTTATGATTGAGAACAGATGATGGCATGCGATTAATGAGATAGCATGCAGTAAGTATAGCATCACCCCAGAATGTGTATGGAACATTACCATCAATTAACAAGGCACGAGTGGTTTCAACCAGATGGCGATTCTTGCGCTCGGCTACACCATTTTGTTGAGGTGTATAAGGGCAAGATGTTTGATGGAGAATGCCATGAGATGAAAAGAATTGTTGAAATTGATGAGATAAGTACTCACATGCATTATCACTACGAAAAGTACGAATAGGAATACCAAATTGAGTTTTGATTTCATTGTAAAATAACTGAAAAATAGAAAACAACTCAGACCGATTTTTCATTAAAAATAACCAAGTACACCTGGAATAATCATCAATAAAAGTAACAAAATACTTAAACCCTAAAGTAGAAGAATGACGACTTGGTCCCCAAATATCAGAGTGGACCACAGAAAAAGGAGAAACAGCTTGACGGCTAAGACGACTTGGGAACGTACTACGAGTATGTTTCCCATACTGACAAGACTCACAATTTAATTTAGAAAGAGACGATAAATGTGGAACCATCTTCTGAAGCTTTGTAAGACTAGGATGGCCCAGACGAGCATGTATAGTAAGAGGAGAGTCCACAGTGGAGCAGGCTGAATAAGATGGAAATAGTTGATAGAGGCCTTGAGACTCACATCCTCTGATAATCTCCTTCCCCGAACTCCGATCCTGAAAGATGACAGAGGTTTTAGTAAAAGAAACAACACAGTCAATGGATTTTGTCAAACGACTAATAGAAAGTAAGTTAAAAGGAGAATCTGGAACATAGAGAACATGATCCAGAGATAAATTAGGTAAAAGAAGAACCGTGCCAATACCCCGTGATTGGACCAGAGACCCATTGGCCATAGTAATAGTGGGAAAAGAACCAGTAGTACAAAGGGAAGTGAATAAGGACTTATTACCAGAAATGTGATCAGAAGCCCCAGAATCAAGAGTCCAAGGGCCTATAGAGTGCAACTGAGAGATTCCAGCAAAAGAATTACCAGTGGGAGCAATAGATGTAGTAGGACCTGATGGTTGCTTCTCAGACTTATTACCAGCCGGAGACCCAGAAACATTGGAGACGGGAGAGTCCATAATCAAGAGTAGAGGAAAAAAAAAATCCAAAAAGACTGATCACACAACTAACCGGAAGAAGAGGGATCAGAAAAATAAGACCGGATCCAGAATCGTCTCAGCAAGACGAAAAAAATCGCAACCAGCCGTGGCCGGAACGGAGTCTGCACGCGCCTCCACAATCGCCCGGAAACTGACAACGAGACAGTTCCGGGGAAAAAAAAAAAAAAAATTTGTAAACTATGATGAACAATGGGTTCACCGAAAAAAAAAAATTCAAACGTTCCTTAGGCTCTTGATATTTAACATGGTATCAGAGCCTCGCCGTCCCCCACTTTCTCTTTATCCCAAGGTTCTTTACATGGTATCAGAGCCTCGCCGTCCCCCACTTTCTCTTGTGGACTCTCTTAGCACAGGTAGGTTGGGCCTGTTGCATCATCCACTCTTCAAGCCCAATGGGCTCTCGTGTGAGGGGGCGTGTTGAGATATATAGTCTCGCATTGGTTGGATGAACAACTAATGTGGCCTTTATAAGGCCTTGTTCTTAACATGATATCAGAGCCTCGCTGTCCCCCACTTTCTCTTGTGGACTCTCTTAGCACAGGTAGGTTGGGCCTGTTGCATCATCCACTCTTCAAACCCAATGGGCTCTCGTGTGAGGGGGCGTGTTGAGATATATAAAACCATTAAAAAGTCCTCACCCACCAGCTTAAGCTTTTGGGTTGAATTGGTTCTTTACATGGTATCTAGAGCCTAACAAGAGGAATCTTAATCCGCTTAACTTAGTTCACTTTTCCATAATTTCAATATGGTTATAGAGAGATATCACCCTCCTTGAGGGATTCTCGTTGTTATTTCTTTTTCTTTTGGTTCCTTTCATCTTCTTTTTCCGTCACTTTTGCTTTCATCTTCTTTTTCAATTTGTGGTTTTCCAGATCTACGGGTCATCTCCATTGTCCTAGATCTGTGATTTCTTCATTGTTTTGGGTCATCATCCTCTCTCTACTGGGTTTTTCATCCAGTCCTGTGTCTCATTTCTTTTCTCTTTCTGTTGCATTTTTTTTTTCTTTCAGATCTGTTTCATTTTATTTTTTATTTTGCATGCATTTTTCGTTTTGCATCGTCACTGATCTGTTTCATTTGTTATCATTATTTTCCAGCAGCATCTCCTTCTTCTCTCTCCCATTGATTTTTGAATTTTCCAGATCTGGTTTTTCATCCGAATCTGTCTCATTTCTTTTCCCTTCTATTACATTTTTTTTTCTCTTTCAGATCTGTTTCGTTTTTATTTTTATCTCTGACTGCGTTTATTCTCCGGCTGGATCATTTTTTTTTTGTTTTTTTCAGATCTGGGAATTTTCCGGTAAAAAAAAAAAAAAAAAAAAAAACAAGCTTCTTCAGCCATTTTGCATAGTATCCCAAGGTTCTTTACAGGATTCATGAATTTTTACAATCTTCCAATAGTTATTAACCATACCATTCATCATTCCATAAAAAACTAATCATAATTCCACATCAACATATCATCAAACATCTCCTTTACACTAATTATTACACTATGATGGCCGAATGTAACCCAAAGGAATCCATCATGATTTCTAGTTTTATTGGCTATTTAACACTCCATCAAAGCTAATACTAAACAACCATCACAAAACATGATTCAATAACTTCTAGCAAATGTATCACTATGATGGCCAAAACTTTAAAGAGTGCATTTATCAACTTTCAAGGTTCTCCAATACAAATCCTTCATATTTTCCAAAACTACCATATTCCTTGAACATTATACACCAAAATACAACATTAAAACAACATTGAGTCATTTTACACATGGCTTTTCTCTTAAATGGCTGAATATGACCTAAAGAGAAATTCACGAGTTCCATAAACTTAAAACAACTTATAGTTGCTTCATTTAGTCCAAACATCATCAAGGAACAATATTCATAACAAACTCAACATAAACGCAATCGCAAGCATCTTTTATACTCGATAACCGATTTGCGCTAGTAGGATTACCATGAATTTTACACCATTTAATTTATTCCTACATGCTTTTTTCAACTCCAAACCAATCATATACCTATTTCCAACATCAAAATACATCATATCATCATGATCAAACTTCATGAAAAATCCAAGAAAATCAAAGAAACATAAATGGACATCGTAAAAACTAACCAACCAAATTCAAGTTTCTTACCTCCATGAACTTCAAACAACCTAGAGATCACTTTCCATCATTCAAACCATGAAAACATCCCTCGTAGCATTATGTCCAGCATGCAAGTCGAAGCTTTTAAGGAGGAAGAACTCATAAAATACAGCCCCTCAAGATGATATAGGACTTAGGCTATGCTCATAAGATCAAAGGCTTTAACTTTTGAGAAGGAAGCTATCACTACAAGAAAAATGGCTTTTAGCCATGACAAAAACCGTGGCAAGCTATTATGAAACCGTGGCTACATGAACTGTCCACAGTTTGTACAATTGTGGCTAAAGATGGCGTTGCATTATTTTAACCACGGTATTTCTTTCAGTTAGCAACGGTCTAAATGAGTGTGGTAACATTTATTTAGCCACTGTTTCTCTTTGTTAGCTACGTTTAATTCGTGGCTAAGCTATTTTGATAGCAATAACCCACATTTTTTATGGCCACAATAATAACCGTGGCTAATTATAAGAATATTTTTTTAAAAAAAAAATTTATCATAAATTCCCCAAATCTTATAAATGCAAATAATAAAGGAGATAATGGAATAATAAAGTCTATATAAACCAATAAAGTTTTCCACGTTTCCAAATAAAGCTAAAATTAGAAATTTGTCATTGTCATACGAGACATCTATACAAAATATTACCTTAATTGTTTTACTAAGCAACATATGATAATACATTTTTTAAATCAGTCTTCCAAGAATTGCTCTTATATATATCCTTGCCCTTTAAAAAGGCTTGTTACCAATCACATCTGTATGAAAACAGAAAAATTACAATTTATGTTAAAATGCTCATAAGATAAATAAGGTTTTTTGGTTGAGGGAAAAGAAACAATACTAATGCGTGTCATGTTTTTTTTTTTTAAAGAGCTCATTCTTAAATTTGATCGCGTGGCTAATCACTACAAAAAAAAGGTTGTTTAGCCACATTCAAAAATGTGGCAAATAATGATAAAAAATGTGGCTAACAAACTTTACCACATTTTGATTAAATGTGGTTAAAATAGGTGTTGCAATAATCTAGCCACATTATTTTATTCACTTTGCCACATTTTGATTGAGTGTGGTAGCCACTTTTTAGCCACAGTTATTGTTAATTTAACCACTTTGTAAATGTGGTTAAATTTTATAGCTTGCCACATTAAAAAAATGTGGCTAATTATGTCTGATTTTTTTTTTAACCACATTCATTAATGTGGCTGAATATATGAATTTTCTTTTTAATTTAAAAATATTACATTTTTTTATTAATCTTATAAAAATAAAAAATATTAAAAATTACTTTTATTATTTAGTATGTAATTTAAAAAATAACATGATGCACCCTTTAATGACGCAAATTTGCCCTGAGGTATTATGTGTACATAATTTGATGTGTAACAAACATTTTTCATATAATAATGAAACACTCACAACATGTATGTATCAGAAAAAAAAAAGAATTTACAAGTAGTGAACCATAAGTATTTCATGGCTTAATTGACCTACACTGGCAGATTTTACAAGCATTTCAAATCTCACCATAAGTATCTCATGGAGGGGCAAAAACCTTCCCCATATTAGTTCAACACTCAGAATACCTCATTGTCTAATCCCAAAAAAGAAAATGTTCAGGCAGTGAACCAATTTGGGTAATTGAAGAAAAATATAGTGATTATCTCTAATTGTTCAAAATATCATTTATTTTTCATGAATCACTCTCCTAAACTAAAAGTATAGCTCTTTGCAAATATCAATCTTCAAGGACCTGTTCTTCTATGCATCCTAGTCCTTTGAAGTGCTATTTACTCCATCACACCTGCACAAAAACCAAAAGAATTTAGCTTCATGATAAGAAAGAGAAGAAATAAAGCTTGCAAATGATTTAACCCTTTTGAAGTAGATGACTTAACACTTCAGTTTTATCACACATACTACGAAATCCACACTTAATGCAAGGACATAAAATTTGTCCATTAATAGATGCGTTTGAAAAGGCAAAGTCAAGAATTGGACTACCCCATATAGGTACTCTTTTGATCTAAGTGGCTTCTCAATCCAACTTTTATCGATCATAATTAGTTAAATCTGTTTTCAAATTTAATTTAAATCGAATCAAAAGGCATTTAAAATATCTAACAATAAAAAATTAAAATAAAATTAAATTCATTTTAGGAAATACCTTTAGATGCTGATCACTTTATATATTGAGTCGATGGTCTCCAAGATTTGTATACTGAGCCAATCTACACGGCTGAAATCTCCTCCCTCCTATGGATGTGTCAAACTTTCTGTTGAATACCGAGAGAGAAGAGAGGAACATTTGAAAGTAATACTGTGTGTATCAACTACACAGTGGAGTCTATTATATAACTTAAAAGAAAGAAAATACAAACAGATATACTCGATGTGGGACTTCTATACTACTATTCTAAACTATCATTTACAACACTCCCCCTCAAGCTGGAGCATATAGGTCATATGCACCAAGCTTGTTACAAATAAACTCTATTCGAGGGCCCCTCAAAGATTTTGTGAACACATCTGCTAATTGCTCATTAGAGGGTACAAAGCTAGTTTTAATTTCACCAGCAAGAATCTTTTCTCGAACAAAGTGACAATCTATTTCTATATGTTTGGTTCTTTCATGAAACACTGGATTTGATGAAATGTGTAGAGCTGCTTGATTATCACAAATAAGAGTTGCATGTCCAGTGTCTCCAAACTTAAGCTCTCTGAGAAGTTGTTTAAGCCAGATGAGCTCGCAAGTAGTAGTCGCCATGGAGCGGTATTCTGCTTCAGCACTTGATCTGGCAACTACACTTTGTTTCTTACTTTTCTAGGAAATCAAGTTGCCTCCAACAAAGACACAATACCCAGAAGTAGATCTCCTATCAGCCGGACAACCAGCCCAATCAGCATCACAGTACCCAACCAATTGATCATGACCTTTATCTTCATATTCAAGGCCTTTTTCTGGAGATGCCTTGATATACTTAAGAATACGAATGACTGCATTCCAATGTTCTTGACATGGAGAATTGAGAAATTGACTGACAACACTAACTGCAAAGGAAATATCAGGCCGAGTGACTGTGAGGTAGTTCAATTTTCCAACCAATCTTCTATACTGCTCAGGATCTGAAAAGGGCTCCCCCTGATTTGGTAGAAGCTTGATACTTGGATCCATAGGAGTATCAACAGATTTTGAATTTAACAGAGCAGTTTCTTCAAGAATATCCAAAGCATATTTTCTCTGAGATATCACAACACCAGATTTAGATTGGGCCACCTCGATTCCTAAGAAGTATCGAAGTTTCCCAAGATCCTTAATATGAAAATGATGACATAAGTGTTGTTTCAATCGAGTGATCCCATGCTGATCACTGCCTGTGATGACAATATCATCCACATATACCACCAGATAAATAGAACCAGAAGCAGAATGACGAAAAAAGAGAGAATGATCAGCTGCACTTCGAGTCATGCCAAATTGTTGAACAAAACTGCTAAATTTACCAAACCAAGCTCTTGGAGATTGTTTGAGGCCATAGAGAGACTTACGAAGACGACAAACAAGTCCTGACTCCCCCTGAGCAACAAATCCAGGAGGTTGCTCCATATAAATTTCTTCCTCAAGATCACCATGAAGAAAAGCATTCTTGATATCCAGTTGGTAGAGAGGCCAATGGCGAATAGCAGCCATGGCGATAAAAAGGCGAACAGTAGACATTTTCACCACAGGAGAAAAAGTATCAATAAAATCCAAGAAAAAGACCTGAGTGAAACCCTTCGCCACCAAGCGAGCTTTAAGACGATCCACTTGACCATCAGGTCCAACCTTAACAGCATAAATCCATCGGCAACTAACCACAGATTTTCCAGAAGGAAGAGGTACCAGATCCCATGTGCCATTATGATGAAGAGCACTCATTTCATCAATCATAGCTTGTCTCCATCCCGAATGTGAAAGTGCATCACCTGTAGTCTTAGGGACAGATACAGAGGACAAAGAGGAAAGACAAGCAAAATATGATGGAGAAAGACGATGATAACTGAGATTGACTGCATACCTGGCCGGAGGGCGAGTATCACGAGTACCCTTACGAAGAGCAATGGGAAGGTCACTATCCGAAGGTGGGACCGAAGCCGTGGGAGGAGATGCAGTTGAATGTGAGTCCACAGATACATCTGACGAACTAGGCTCGATCTCAACAGCAGAAGAGGTGATAGAAGGAGAGTCAGAAACATGGATGGGTAAAGACGGAAGGTAAAGAAGGTCACTTGGGAAGGGCGGCTGTACAGAATCAGTATCCACAGGAGTAGTAGAGGATCCAAAAAAAGGAACTGATTCAAAAAAGGAGACATCCGCCGAGATAAAGTATCGACGTAAAGTGGGAGAGTAGCAACGGTGACCCTTCTGAGACCGAGGATAACCTAGAAAAACACATTTATGAGACTTGGGAGCTAATTTATCCAAACCTAGACCAAGATGATGAACAAAACACGTAGAACCAAACACATGTGGAGTTAAAGGATATAAAGTTTGATGGGGAAATAAAATAGAGTGAGGTACCTTATGATTGAGAACAGATGATGGCATGCGATTAATGAGATAGCATGCAGTAAGTATAGCATCACCCCAGAATGTGTATGGAACATTACCATCAATTAACAAGGCACGAGTGGTTTCAACCAGATGGCGATTCTTGCGCTCGGCTACACCATTTTGTTGAGGTGTATGAGGGCAAGATGTTTGATGGAGAATGCCATGAGATGAAAAGAATTGTTGAAATTGATGAGATAAGTACTCACATGCATTATCACTACGAAAAGTACGAATAGGAATACCAAATTGAGTTTTTATTTCATTGTAAAATAACTGAAAAATAGAAAACAACTCAGACCGATTTTTCATTAAAAATAACCAAGTACACCTGGAATAATCATCAATAAAAGTAACAAAATACTTAAACCCTAAAGTAGAAGAATGACGACTTGGTCCCCAAATATCAGAGTGGACCACAGAAAAAGGAGAAACAGCTTGACGACTAAGACAACTTGGGAACGTACTACGAGTATGTTTCCCATACTGACAAGACTCACAATTTAATTTAGAAAGAGACGATAAATGTGGAACCATCTTCTGAAGCTTTGTAAGACTAGGATGGCCCAGACGAGCATGTATAGTAAGAGGAGAGTCCATAGTGGAGCAGGCTGAAGAAGATGGAAATAGTTGATAGAGGCCTTGAGACTCACATCCTCTGATAATCTCCTTCCCCGAACTCCGATCCTGAAAGATGACAGAGGTTTTAGTAAAAGAAACAACACAGTCAATGGATTTTGTCAAACGACTAATAGAAAGTAAGTTAAAAGGAGAATCTGGAACATAGAGAACATGATCCAGAGATAAATTAGGTAAAAGAAGAACTGTGCCAATACCCCGTGATTGGACCAGAGACCCATTGGCAATAGTAATAGTGGGAAAAGAACCAGTAGTACAAAGGGAAGTGAATAAGGACTTATTACCATAATTGTGATCAGAAGCCCCAGAATCAAGAGTCCAAGGGCCTATAGAGTGCAACTGAGAGATTCCAGCAAAAGAATTACCAGTGGGAGCAATAGATGTAGTAGGACCTGATGGTTGCTTCTCAGACTTATTACCAACCGGAGACCCAGAAACATTGGAGACGGGAGAGTCCATAATCAAGAGTAGAGAAAAAAAATCCAAAAAGACTGATCACACAACTAATCGGAAGAAGAGGGATCTGTGCGTCAACGCAAAAAGATGTCGAAACAGAAAAAAAAAGGCCGGATCCAGAATCGTCTCAGCAAGATGAAAAAATCGCAACCAGCCGCGGCCGGAACGGAGGCTGCACGCGCCTCCACGCACCGCCGGTTGGAGGAGGGTGCTGAAACTTGCACGCGCGCGGAAGAAAAACCGCCTGCCAGAAACTGACAATAGAGACCGTTCCGGAAAAAAAAAATTTGTAAAATACGATGAACAGTGGGTTCACCGAAAAAATAAAATAATAAAAAAAAAAAATTCAAATGTTCCTTAGGCTCTTGATACCATGTTGAATACCGAGAGAGAAGAGAGGAACATTTGAAAGTAATACTGTGTGTATCAACTACACAGCGGAGTCTATTATATAACTTAAAAGAAAATACAAACAGATATACTCGATGTGGGACTTCTATACTACTATTCTAAACTATCATTTACAACACTTTCATTTACAAATAACTAAAAAAACACAGATTTAACTTTGATAAATATTTGAGCAATAAATATTCCAAAAAAAGGGGGGAACGTGGTTGGTCTTGCTACTTTAGTTGATATTGAGAATCTACAATAAAGTTTTTACTTTATTTGAAACTGAAAGAGTAAGTGGATTAAGGAAACTATTTCATGGATTATTTGCAGACATCTGATTATATTATATTACTTTAACTAATATTAATTTATGGATTTTGCCTTATGTTATATTACTTTAAGCTATATGGTTTATGTGGTTGATTTATTGTGCTTTGATATCATTGACAGGATGATGAGGTGGATGATAATAGGAGGAATCATGTTACTAAAGAGTATTCTGATTCTTTTTCCACTGCCGGCAATAAAGGGCTTAGTATGAATTCCTCCAGATTATATCCTGAATTACCTGAAGAACCATTGGAAAATAATAAAGAGAACATGGAGTCTTCAGGTAATCGTCAGAAGCATATAGAATCAGTTCCCTGATGAATTACTAAAGTTTGGATACCAGTTTCAGTTCCACCTATGTAAAATGACATATAATTACACTTATTTTTATATTTATTAAAAGGGAAAAATGACTCTATAATTACGGCAGAGTCATTATCTACCACCAGTGATACAAAAAAATCAGATGGGGTCCATATATTTGAAAAAAAAAATAGCACTCAAAATGATAGATCAGTGGCAGAATATTTATCTCTACAAAGGCCGCATAATCATAAAGTCCTTATTAAAAAATACAGATTAATTCAAAAAAATTATCATAATGTTACTTTTTTTGTTTCATTTTACTATATTTAATTATAACATGTGGATGTTTGATTTCGGGTACATAAGCTTTTTTTTTTTTAATCAATTTTTTTCATGAAAATTTTTAATCTTAATATAAACTCCGAACGTGCAGTAAAACGAGCAGGTTCAAGCAAAAGATACAAAGGCATAGATTAACCAAGAAATAACAAATCTAATGCACGCCCATTTTTCGCTCATGGCTCCGAAATACTGAAAAGACAGAAGAAGCTCATAAACCCAAATAAAAAAATATAAAATTACAGAGTTCGAGTTAATCCCTAGTTTGTTTCACTGATATGCAAATCTACCCCATATTGTCTTTGTATGACCTATTACTTTAGTAATATAAAAAAGATTTTAGGATTAATTAGTACTCATATAGCTGAAGCCAACTCCATTACATATCCATATGAGGTCCTGTTCAGGAGCTTGCACAAGCTGCTTATGGATACTGGTACTTCAGAGTACTCTACAGTTCATGATGCCTCTTCATATTGTCATATAAAATGCTAATGTGCATAAATTCCCTATTGATATTCGTTTTAATTTTGACATTATTTTCTTTCATCTACAGATATAATTTCTGTGAAGATTTCTTTGGAGAAGCATTAATATTTTATGAAATTTACAAATTTCACAAGAATAAGGATGCTATAAACTCTTCTTAAATGCTTCCAGCATCAAGATAAAACTTTGACGAGACGATAATATTACTCAAAGTCACATGAGCAAATTAAGATAGATGCAAGCATTCATGGAAATAATACAATACCTTACTTTTAGAAACAAATTCGTAGTAATGAAAAATAAAATGCATATGTACCTGAGCACTTTTGTATATCCAAGTTCCCAAGCCAGCTTCAATTTTCACTGATCCTCAGATGCAAACCACTTGGAAGAATGTCCATACTTCAATTATATTTAATTCCTGCATATAATATTAAATGTAGTATAAAAAGGACAAAGTTTATATATAGACAGAGGTACCAAAAAGAAGAAGGAAAAACTAAGAACACTACTTGGCTTTAAAAATCAGTATCACAAGGTTACAATCCACAAATCCCTTCATTTTATCATCCTTACTCCAATTAGGCACAAAAAAGCTGCAGGCTGTATTCACAAATCAGTATATCATCATATTAAAATATGTTATAGAATTTGATACATAACATAGATGGTTCTAATTTCTAACTGAAGGCAAATTGAAAAATAAAAATCAATTTGGGCATTTAGAATTCATCTGATTTGCTAACTCTGGTTTGCTAACTACGGCAGATGAATTTCTCAATCCTTTTTTTTTCTTAAATGTGAATTGGAAGACTTTTGAGACATTTATAAGAATTAACTGAGCTCAAATTCTGTAATTTTTTTGCTTCAGTTTTTTTCCTCTCTGCAACAAAGTTTTGCAAAGTAATCTGCAACAAAATTTTCACACAAAAAGCCATTAGAATTATTTTAATAGTGAGGGGTTTGTATAATTTATTATGAATTCTAACCCAATATCACTATTAGTACAGTAATTTTCAAAATTACAACAGGCAAAATCTATTGCAAAAGCACTCATATGACTATCGAGAAATTAAGATCTTGTAAATCTTTTGTCCAATCAACATTTTAAATGACAAATAAGTGTCAAAAGTACCTAAGCTAAGACAAATGACAAATGAGAAATAATCAATTCACAACCTTCTGGCGCAGACATTATAAATAAGACATCCATGATGCCACTTCAGCAATACAAAACAAAACCTTGGAGGCATGAAGGACTCAGGTCCAAGCCCTTGTTGTGGCCACAAGCTTCAAAACCTTGGAAACATGAAGGACTCTGGTCCAAGCCCAAGTGGAGGTCACAGATTCAAAACGCTTCAACATCTAGGAGGGATTAAGAATTCTGGTCCTAGTCCTGATGAAGGACACAAGTACTTCACCAATAAACACTGATAACTCTATATTTGGATATTGTAATGCATGTGATATTAGGCTTTAATTCTGCAGTGCTAGTTACCTACTCATATTTTACTTGTAGGAATAGCGATAATAGAAAGAGAACTCATATTTCCAGAATGAACCATAGAAACCACTGAACAAATATACAATTAGCAGATACATAAAAAAGAAATAACTAGAAGGCATGGAAATAAAATGAAAACGTAATATTGAATTAATTTACAGTTTAAAAAACAGAGAAGTACCTAAGCTAAACCCAGAACCCACCATCTTGAAGAATTAATCATCTACATTGGAAGGCCTAAAAAACAAACACCCCATCCAACCAGTGGTTTTGTAGTTTTTCCAAGTGGTAGGAACAACTCAGCGGAACATCACCGTGTAAAGAAAACTCACATCAAGCCGCAAAAAAATAAAATAAACTCACCGTGGACGGTGGAGCAAGGTGTGGCGCAGCCTTCGAGTTGAGACGCAGCACGTCACAGGTTCGAAATCGAAGAGAAGAAACTATAAAGTAGTTCGAAATCACAAAATGACACAATCTGCAAACAGAATGAACAAAATAGGTTCAAATCTCATTATAATTTCAGAGCCCTAAAAACTAAAATTCCACTATAATTTCATAACCTTAAAATTGCATGAAAAAACCAGATCTGAGAGCGGCACTTCGAATTATAGAGATAAAACATGAACCTGAAATTTCAAAAATAATTTAATAAAAGTATATAATACTAAAAAATATTAAAAACATTCATAGATCTATAAGGATCTGAAACTAGATTAGCACTGAGAAATTCTTTTGAGTTTCCAAGAGTAAAAATAATAGGTTGCAAGAAAGGATCCAGATCATACTATAACAGGAGTGAGGAGAAGCTGAGACTTACCTCCTACCACTCTAGAAATTCCATTCATGTTTCAAAAAAGAAATTCCATTCTACTTGCTTTATTAGTCCGTGTCATACTCTAAAAACAGCGGGTTTATCCTAATAGAAAATAGCGGGTTTATCCTTTCGTACACTTTTCCAACAGTAGTGAATAGAAATGAAAAATATCTTTTAGAAAAAATAAAAATAAAAAGTCAAAAATAATTTTACTTCATTCTGAAATAATGTGGCTAATCAGGGGTATTTCTGGATTTTTATCAACATTTTAATAAATGTGGTTAAACTAATGTCCTTATAGGCCTTGTTTTTTGTAGTGAATGTACCGTAGTCATTACATTAGTCATTATTTCGGTCATTACTAATTTATCGTGGTAAAATATCATTTTTGGTGTAGTGTATGTGTAAAAGTGAGTGTTTAACAAAGTGACTTAAACCATTAACCATGGAGGTCTCGACCAAGAGCAGCTCGTGGAGAAAGAAAGAAAGGGAATGAACCGACTTAAGCTTTTCCAAATGTCTTGTAAGTTTAAAACTTTGACTTTAAAATCCCAACCTTATGATTCTGTCTTGTGGAGAGCTCTCTATAAAATTTGGGAAAAGTTCCTGGACTGTCTTCAGTGGAAGATAGGCAATGGTAGAGAGGTGAATTTCTGGAAAGATCAGTGGTTGAACGGGAACTCCACGATCAGAGAGTCCTGTCTAGTCTCCCTTTCCCCTGCTGACTTGGCGACAAAGGCTGCCGAATTGGTAGACATTAACACAGGGGATTGGTGTTTAGATCATCTCCAAAGTATGCTCCCTATGGAAGTGGTTGATCAAATTCGGTCAGTCATCCCTCCCATTCCCTCAGATGAGAATGACAGTTTGGTTTGGAAGAGTAATACAAATGTAAGGAGCATAGTTAAACATGCTTATAGCTGCATTATAGGCTTCGAGTGTATTATCAGGGATCCTATTTGGGGTAATATCTGGAAGTGGCATGGACCGCAGCGTCTTCGCCAATTCATCTGGCTTATATTTCATGGTAGAATCCTCACTAAAATTGAAACCATTATGCATGTTCTTCGTGATTGCAAAAAAGCTCTCCTGGTTTGGAATTTCTGGTTTTCAGGTAATATCCCTCTTGATTTCCTAACCTTGCCCCAAGAGGAGTGGATCCGAAAGAATGTGACAAAAGGTTGGTACCATTCTCAACCCCTGCCGTGGCAAGATATCTTCACCACTACAGCCTGGTTCCTATGGAATTGGAGAAATAAAGAGATTCATGAGGCCAATTTCTGCAGGCCTGCTAATGCTCCTATGTTTATTACTAACTATATTATGGAGTATAAAGGTGCGGATGTGGGTGGTAGCTCGAATAATCTTCTCCTTCAGTCGAGATGCAGGTTGAAGTGGAAGCCTCCTCCTGCTGGTTGGTGGAAATTAAATGTTGACGCAGCTCTGAGAAGGAACCCGTGTCAAGCTTCCTGTGGTGGTCTCATTCGGGATGATCATGGTAACTGGTTCTCTGGTTTCGTGTACAATATAGGCAGCTGTGATCCTCTGACTGCTGAATTTTGGGGTATTCTCAAAGGTCTTCAGTTAGCGTGGGAGAAGAAAGTGCAGAATCTCATTGTGGAGAGCGACTCCCTTCAGGCTATCCAGGCCATCGTTAACAAGAGGGAGGACAGTGCTTGTTGCGCTTTGATCAAATCCATTCAGAGATTGCTGGAAAAAGATTGGCATACTGTTCTGCTGCACGTCCGTAGAGAAGGAAATCTTTGTGCTGATTGGATTGCTAAATTTGCGTTTAATGTTCATGATAGATATTTAATTTTGGGTAGCATTCCCTCTGGTTTGGGGCCCCTTTTAGAGGGGGATGTCTTGTGTAGTTAGCTGTTTGTTATTGCTGGGCTTGTGCCCCTCCTTTTTACTAAAAAAAAATAATAAAAAAAAATAAAAAAAAAAAACTTTGACTTTTAACTTCCTTGACCTATAAGCTCTCTTATTGGTTAGAAATTACTAAGATTTTGACCTATTATATCATAAATTCTAATCATAATAAACTTAAACTAATCACACTTTGAACCCATGAAATTCTCTAAACAATCTCATTAAAATATCAAAATCAAGTTTAGGCCGAGTTTTGTCTATTTGTAATTTGGTCCATAAACTTTACCATATTTATACTTTGACCCACAAACTTTTCTAATAATGACATTTGGGTTCTAAATGACTTGTTTGATATGAATTGTATCATTATTAATTTTATGATATTAATTACATGATTAACTTGCCACAAATTCCATCAAAAGCTTACTTAATTCACTATTTACCAAAACTTACTCATATGGGTTTATTATGCTTTAGTCCAATAAGTTCAAAGTCTCGTTTAGAGTTCGTGGTTCATTCGTATATCATACTCTTAAAAGTAAAAGTATTGATGTCCCTATCCATTCGGAGAAGCATATTTTCAATGATCCACCTTTGGGTGTTTTCCTCTGCTGTTTGCAATGGGTGTTGCATCACCTCAAAGATTTACATAGCTTTTTCTTTCTTTCCTTTATTTGTTCCGACTTTTCCAAAAATATCAGTTATAAAACTAATCTTATTTAACATAAGATTATCCTTCTCAATAGGAACAAAACCTTTGATATTATAAATTTTTCCAGACGTTGAAGTTATCTATCACGTGAAACTAGCTAGTCCCCTTAATAGAGGGTTTAAAATAACCTTTAATGGAACTTGTAATATATATAAACACACATATATATATATATATATATGTATGAGGGATCTTTTGATTTCGGTGTAAGATTTAAAAGTCTTACACCACAACTCAGTCGTTGATTTCCATTCATATAACAATTATCATTTATTTGAAATTAATAATTAATTGATTGATGTAATTCAATAAATTGTAACCGTTAGATGGACATAAACCAATGGTTAAGATGAGGAGTAAGACTTCTAAGTCTTACACTAGAATCAAAAGATCTCCCTATGTATGTAGATCTCCCTATGTATGTATATACATAGGAACAAGATCATTTGATACTGGTGTCAAATTAAAAAGTTGACACCTCATCTGAATCGCTAATTTCCGCCACAACGATAATTTATTAAGAATTATTGATTAATTAATGAATGTAACTCAATAAATTGCAGGCATCGTATCGACGAAAATCAACGGATCAGATTGGGCATCAAACAAAAAATTTGACACAAGTGTCAAACTAAAAAATTTGACACTCTATCTGAATCGTTGATTTATATGCCCATGTGTGTGCGCGCCACTTGTTATACTCTCATGTTTCATGAGATTTATCTCATATGTTACATTCACATAAAAAAACGTACCTCTTTTTTTCTTTTCTTTTTAAAATTGATAGGCCCCACTTCATTTATCTCACAATATAAAATAATTTCTCTCTTATTACATAAGAAAAGTAAAATCCCTTTTTTTTAATATTTGAATCAAAATGAAATCAATGTTTACAATATAACATTAAGTAAGAGCCATCTATTTGATTTTAAGCAAAATATAAATTATAAACTAGTGAATTACCCGTGCGATGCCCGGGGAAAAAGAACAAAATATTTGTCGTCCGCCGTGGTTGTTAATCTCACTGCAAATCTTATACTTACAAAAACTTGTGTTGTTATCTTGTTCTATATTTCATGTGGAAAAAACTACAGCATTGACACAGAACTTTGCAAATGTCAACCATAAACAATAATCTGCTATCCAGAGTGATCAATATTATGCAAATCAAATATAGTTATCTACTCGATGAGTTATATATAAAATAAATACGCTATAGCAGACTATGTTAAAATGAGGATGGCTAAAAAAAGAAAAAAGCATACAACTTATTGCTAACTATAACAGCCACTAATAAAATCAAGGTAACAAACAGACCAAGTAAATATGGAATTAACAGATCAGCTTGTACCTATAATAAGAAAACGCTATTAATTCAGTGTCATTTTGTAGCAATCACTGAAGGGATGGGTTCAACACATACCAAACATGTGATTTCCTATGTTATGCATTACCAGAGACATCCTCTTCTACCATCATATTTATGCCTACGATACAAAATGCAAATGCTCATTAAATAAATTACTCTAATATGTTAAAACCCTGAAGTAATAATCTCAACAAAAAATGGGTTTTTTTTTAGAACCCAAAAAACATTGTCTGAAAGTGATTTTAAAGCAAATTAACCAAATGGTCATGTATGAGTCATATTTTTTGCTTACATTGAAACAAATGTGTCTAAACAGCATCAAATCAATACACATGCTAAAAACTTGTTACAATATAAAGAGCCCACAATGATAAATTTTTAAAAAATAGCAACATACATTTGGGTCCACCAAAGACTTTAAGAATGAGGTGGCAATAGCTTCACTGCTTCAAACACTTGAAACTTGATATCTTTGCTCGTTATATGACTGCAAATTATTTTTTTTTAAATAACATGGATTTTTATTAAGAATGTTAAGTTTTCTTGGATAATGTTCAAATCAGCACCCTGCATAAAAAAATTCATTCAGAATTAATTATAACTCGTGCGATGCACGAGAAAAAAAGAAATTTGTTTGTCTATCTCGTAAAAGTTAATGCAAATCATAAAAATATATCTCTGCATTTTATTTAAATCAATATTGTTAGCTACCTAACTCCAACTTTTTGTACATATAGAGTTGGCAAATTTTTGAGTTATTATGTTTAATATAAAAGAAGAAGAGCAATATTTTAATTTAATTACAAAAAAATATAGGCAAGCCAGTCCTCCGAACCGACTCCACTTTGCAACCTCTAATTGTCAACATTATATACCAGCATGTAATAAATTTTTATATTTATCCACACGAAAAAGTTCTTGTATTTGCATCTAAGTTTTTATATTTTATCTCAAAGATGGACTTTCTTTTATTACAATCAGATTTAAAAATAATAATAAAATAATTATTTTTGCAAGGATTTGCGTCGTTTGTATTTGAAATTTTACAAATTTGTATTTACAAAAATTAAAATCAGATTTAAGAATTTTATTATAAAATAAGAATGATGAAATTTTAATTTAATTATAAAAATGTGGGTAGGCCGGCCCGGCCCAGTTTGCCACCTATAACTATTAACATGTAATACGTTTTTATATTTACTAGTGAATTACCCGTGCGATGCGTGGGGGAAAAATAATGAAATTTTTGTCGCCATCATTGGTTAATAACCGCACCAATAAATCAACACATTTATCTTGCTATCAAGCTCTGAATAGTACAATGGTGGAGGTATAAACATGAAGGAACAAAAGCAAACCAGTTACTTGAGAAATATCAGTGTTTTATATCAACATGTAATATATTTTTATATTTATCCACAAAAATGATTCTTATAGTTGCATCTAGATTATTATCTATCTATGTTTTCTGTAGTTAGACAATAAACATAAGAATAGATATAAAAAAGTATTGGTGAGCATGGGCGGGTCGGCCCTCCGGGCCGAGCCCATTTTGCCACCTATAACTGTCAGCATTTTATATAAGCATGTAATAGATTTTTATATCTATCAACAACAAAAAATTCTTATAGTTGCATCTAGATTACTATCTATCTATATTTTCTATATTTAGACAGTAAACATAAGAAAAAAAAGTGTTGGGGGACCGGGTAGGTCGGCCCTCCGGGCCGAATCTATTTTGCCATCTTAACTGCTATCATTTTATATAAGTATGTAAAAGGTTTTTTTATCTATCCAAAAAAAAAAGATTTTTATAGTTGCATTTGGAGTACTATCTATATATGTTTTCTTTAGTTATACAGTAAAAATAACGAAAAAATATGGTGGCAAGCTAACCCGCTCATTTGCCGGGCGGGGTAGGCTGACGCTCAGGACCTCACCCAATTTGCCACCTCCTGTCAACATTTTGTATAAGCATGTAGTAGCATTGAATGTTGAACTCTTTTCCCACCTATCAAGTTCAAAATTCAAATTTAAAAATTTTGAATTTGGAATATTAAATATTTTTCACTAAATATACATAATAATAAATATTATTTATAGGCTTAACATTTTTTCAGGCAGAAGTGGAAAACATTGAGTGTTGAACTCTTTTATCACCTATCATGTAGAATTGTTCAAAACAAAGACGGTAAATACTGAAAAATATCTAATTTTATTTTTTTTACATGACAAAACCCTGCTAATTTATATTCCTACAAATTTTATTGAGAAATAAAATTAATTTAGGTCTTCGTTTCAAAGATTGACAAGCAAAAGTTCATGAATCAATGTTTGAAAAGAGAAATGGTAAATTTTGGTCTGTATATTAATATGATTTAAAGTTTCATATTATTGAGGTAATTAAAGATTTCAAAAAAATTCTGGATTGTCGTCCCCATTTTATACAAAAAAAAAAGGATGTCATAAATTACTTTAAAAATACACATAAAATATAACTTTAAATATTCTTGAGTACATGATTTTAAGTTAATTTCATTTAAAAGATTTTTTTAACAATTTTTTTTGCAATAAAGAAAATTGTGTTAATTATACTCTTACATCAAAAAAATGAAAGTTTAATAGCTTTCTTAAACATTAAATTAAAACTTACATTTTCATAGAGATTAAATTTCTATAATTTGATTTTTACAGAACAAAAGATGTCATTTTAAACTTTTTTATTTAATTTAAAATTTAAATCCTATTGTAAATATACATATATTTTTTTTAATTCTCTTTTAATTTATAATTTATATAAATTTTTTCCAAATTGATTTTACATATATATTTAAAACATTTATATTAAGTATTTTCTTAAAAATACTTGTACTAAAATATTTTAAGTTGGTTTTAATATTGGTTAAACATATATATTTAGAACGTTTATGTTAAAAAAATACTTGTGTGGAAATGTTTTAATCTTTTTGTATTACTTTTTAAAGATAAATTTTTAATTTATTTAAGTTATAAATATGGCATTTCTATTTTTATCATTTAAATTTCAAATTTAAATTATTTTTTATCAACTATACATATTTTTTTCTAAATTTTAAATGTTTTTTTGTTTGATCTATAATTTACCATATTAAATTTAGCTTTATTATATGGGGTAAGATATTCTTACTACTAAAATCTTCTACTACCAACTTACTACCTATCTAATCACCATTGGATCAACCTTTTCTCTTTTTTCAAAAATTGTTTAGCATTCTCTCTCTTTGATTCGATGGTGATTAGATAGGTAGTAAGTTAGTAATAGAAAATTTTGGTAATTAAAATATCCTTCCTCTTATTATATATATATTTTCACTACAGAAACATTAATGCTGAATTCTTTTTCCACCTATCAAGTTCAAAATTCAAATCTTAAATGTTTGAATTTTGAAACATTAAATATTTTTCCATTCAATAGACATAATAACAAATATTATTAATAGATTTAACAATTTCCCATACTAAAGTATGTGTATTTGCGACATATATATATTAGACGAATAGTTGACAAATATTTGAATTATTACGTTTAATATTCTAATAAACACTTAGCCACACAAAGATGAGTTTGTTAGACAGTAAATATTAGAAGACAAAAATATGTTTGACGGGATGGGTCTAGACCAATTTGTCATCTCTAACTATCAATATTTTATATAAGCATATAATAGATTTTTATATTTAAAAATAGATAAGTTATCTGAATTCACTCCCAAAATGACATCATTCTCGGTTGAAAGATTAAAAAATTATAATAATAAAGATTATTATAAACATGAAATAAATTAAAACTACAAAAATACCTTAATTCTCGCCCGAAAATGACGTCGTTTTGGGCTTAATGCAAATAAGTTATATGCAGTAGTTGCAGAAAAAAAGAACCCTAAAAATATTAAGTTATGCCTGATTTATATTTTAATGTAGCATATAATTTAAAATAATTAAATATGATTATAAGCGTAATTTTACTTTAGTTTTAAGTATATATATTCAATTCTTTGGATATTCTTATTTATAATTTTTATATTTTTTAAATTGGTTATTCATATATATTTAAAACGTTTATGTTAAATATATTTTTTAAAAATACTTGTACGGAAAAATGATTTCTTTTTGTATTATTTTTTAAATTAAAATTTTAATTTATTTTCTTTTAAAGTATAAATATGTCATTTCTTATTTTTTCGCATTTAAATTAATTTTTATCAACTATACATATAGTTTTATAATCTTAAATATATTTTTTTTTGATCTATAATTTTATATTAATTTAAATTTTTTATATATATCTTTTTTCGCACCATTGAACCATTAAATGTTGAACCATTTTTCCATCTTAAAGTTCAAAATTCAATATTCAAATTTGAAAAGTTTAAATTTTAAATGTTAAATACTTAATAGCAAATATCTTTTTACTATGCATGAGTTAGATGGTCACTGCTTACTGAATGGTCATTCTTTTTACGTCATATGGTTTGTTAGACAATAAATATAAGAAAAAAGTGTTGGTAGGAGGAGTGGGCCGGCCCTACGGGCCTAGCCCATTTTGCTATCTCTATCTGTCAACATGTAATATATTTTTATATTTATCAACAAAAAATGTTCTTATAGTTGCATCTATATTAATATCTATCTATGTTTTTTTATAGTTGTCTCTAATCGACTTTCTAAAGTGTGTGCATTTGTGGCATATATATATATTAAATGAAGAGTTGATAAATATTTGAGTTATTATGTTTAATATTATAATAAACACTTAGCCACACAAGGACGGGTTTGTTAGACAACAAATATGAGAAGAAGAAAAATAGGTTGGCGGACAGGATGGGTTGAGACCAATTTATCATCTCTAACTATCAATATTTTATATCAGCATATAATAGGTTATCTGCATTCACTCCCAAAATGACATCGTTCCCGGTTGAAAGATTAAAAACTATAATAATAAAGACTATTATAATCCTGAAATAAATTAACATTACAAAAATACCTTAATTCTCGTCCCAAAACAACATTATTTTTGGTTTAATACAAATAAGTCATATGCAGTTATTGCAAAAAAAAAGAACCCCTTAAAAATAATAAGTTATGCCTGATTTATATTTTAAAGTCATATATAATTTAAAATAATTAAATTTAATTCTAAGTGTAATTTTACTCTAATTTTAAGTATATATATATATATATATATTCAATTCTTTGGTTATACTTATTTATAATTTTGATATTATTTTAAATTGGTTGTTCATATGTATTTAAAACTTTTGTATTAAATATGTTCTTAAAAAAATACTTGTACGAAAAAATGTTCTCTTTTTGTATTACTTTTTTAAATTAAAATTTTAATTTATTTTCTTTTAAAGTATAAATATGTCATTCACTATTTTTTGCATTTAAATTGTTTTTTATCAACTATATATATATTTTTTTATAATTGTAAATATTTATTTATTTAATCTATAATTTTATATTAATTTTAAATTTTTTATATATATATATATATATATATATATATATATATCTCTTTTTCCACTGCAGAAACATTAAATGCTGAACTATCTTTATACTTAATAGCAAATATCTTTTTACGATGCATAAGTTTGTTTGTCACTACTAGCACTGCTCACTGAATGGTCATTCTTTGTTTTTTTAATGATTAAATTTATAATTTATTTTCTAATAGATGTCATTTTTATTATTGAAGTTTAAATTTTAAAATCTAAATTCTTTTGTATTAAGGATACATATTTTTTGAAAAATTAATTTTTTTTTATCTTTTCTATAATTTCTATTTTTGTATATTGATTATACATATAAGTTTAAAACTTTTATTTTTGTATATTAATTACCAAATGAAAACACTCAATAACATATATCCTATTTATATACAAAATAATTTCATCTTTTAATAATTAAGCTCAATAGTGAGATATTAATAGGATTAACAATTACCTATGCAGAGAGTAGTAGGATATTAATAATGACCTCTTTTCCCACCTTTAAGTTTAAATTTTGAATTTGAATACTTTTTCACATACCAATGCAAAAAGTAACGAGATATGAATACTTTTCCACCTACCCATGCAGAAAATAGTGGATCATTAATACATGTGTCTTCCACTATATATTTTGAACTATTCTTCCTACCCACCGATTTGAAATTTGGAATTTTAAAAATTTCCAAAAGAAGAAACATTTCAAATTCTTCCAAGTGTAAACACAAACCTAAGAATGAAGGACAGAGTGACACGTCATCAAAGTTGCCAAAGTTTGGAGGAAGATTTTATATATTATTGCATTCCTATATTTCTTTATTAAAAAAATAGTTCTACTAAATAATGTTTCATTTTAATTAGGTAATATTTTTAATTAAGCCATCTAAATACTTTTCCAATGCACTACCGAGAAAGTTTGAGGGGATATTATGATAAAAACGAATAGATAGATTGCTTGAGTTTGCCTTTTAAAATACTGTTAGTTGTAAAACGAAACAAAGCAACTCTTGGTATTCCACAATCGCAATAATAACAAGCGAAAACTTTTTCTCATGTTACATGAAAATTTAACTCTCATGTTAGTGACACTTTAATTTGCGTGCAAATTTTTTTTTTTCTTTTTCTTTTTTTTAATAAATATGGGACCCACCACTAGTTGAGTTACAACATAAAAATTGAATTCTCATGCAACATGAGAAAATCAAATCCCTACTAATAATCAACCATAATACGCTTTACGAACCATTTTTCGATGACTACGATTATGCATGATTACTTTTTGTATATGAAACGTTATTAAGATAACAATCCATTGGTGGCTTGTCCTTTTTCATTGTTGTAATTTAATTAACATGAATATCCACTAAACAACGTCTGTTCATTTCCATATAAATTTTTTAATGCATAATCTTATTAAAAAAAAATAAAGACACTCGGAAAATTTAATGACATAGTGGCTCCTTGTTACATGTATTATATGAAACATTTTTTTTGCTTGTATGTTTAATATAAATTTACTTTATTAAATTTTATTTATTTTTCGAAATTAAAACAAAGGAATTAAAATTTGAATGGCTCCTCATTTTTGTTGAGTTAAATTTGGAGGATTTCAATGATTAATAGACTAATATATGTAACAACTATAATAATTATTGGTTCAAGGAATATTAAAAGATATATAGCTTATTTAAGTCAAACATGTGAGAACAAAATTCTAGCAACAAAAGTATAGAATTAGAGCAACATTCTAGCTTATTCTATTTTGTCTTCTTCTGAATCACCATTTGAAACTACGTTGCTGGGGACACTTCAAACATCGTTTGAAGAAATTGATGATGGTTTTATGAGGTCGAAGTAGTATCATTCATATCAAACTCATCACTTCCACCATTACGGCAAACATATCTGTCAAGATCAAAAATAAATTAAAGAACAACAACAATAGTGAGAAACAAATTATGTATGGACAAAAAGAATAGAAGGGAAAACTCATCTTACTCTTGCAGGTATTAATGATAGAAAACATAAGGACTTTAAGATAAAAGATAAATTTTTCCCGTGTTGAATTTTGAGATGGTGCCTAAGGCTAAACATAAATATTTAATCATTTAAAAGTAAAGACATTTTATTATATCATCTCGTTCATGATATTGGATTATGGAAAAAAAGACTTGTAGAAGAAAAAAAGATAGAGAAGATTGTCATGCCTTCCTCCGAGGAAGTAAAGAAATACATATTCTAGTAATTCTAAATCATCCCGTCAGCTTTACTCTACAATAGTGTTACAAAAAAAAATGAAAAGTATTACATGTTTATCTAATAGAAGAACAATTTGATAAGATGAAGAAGATAAATAGATAGAGAAGAGAAGAATTATATGCGCAAAAGCTAATTACCAAATGAAAAAACCCATTAATACATATCCTATTTATTCACAAAATATTCTCGTTTTTTAATAATTAAGCCCAATAGTGGGATATTAATATGGTTAACAATTACCTATGCAGAAAGAGTGTGATATTAATGATGAATTATTTTCCCACCTTTAAGTTTAAATTTTGAATTTGAATACTTTTCCATCTACCAATGCAAAAAGTAATGAGATATTAATATTTTTCCACCTACCCATGCATAAAGTAGTGGATTATTAATATATGTGTCTTTCACTATATATTTTGAATTATTCTTCTCACGCACCAATTTGAAATTTCAAAATTTAAAAATATCCAAAAGAAGAAACATATTAAATTGTTTCAAGAGTGAATACAAAGCTGGTAAAAAAAGGACAAAGTGACACGTGAGCAAAATTTCCGGTTTAAGATTCTATATATTAAGATAGAGTTTTATAAGAGTTATGTTGTAGGAAAAATGATTGTGTTATGTTATAGAGATTCGTTTTGCGTGCCAGAATTATTTTTTTTCTGCGGGCCCCACAAAATATTGTGTGTGTACGAAATTTTTTATGATCATGTTAAATGATAGATGATAAACCCGTTAAGATATAACCTCGTTGGTGTAACTCAACTTCAATTCATTTTTTTATAAGGGCTTTATAGGGGAGAAGTTATCTTATGTTGTGAGATAAATTAAGCGGGGCCCACCAATTTTAAAAAAAAGAAAAAAGGAAAAAATAAGTGAGACATGTTTTTATGTGAGTGTAACAATGAGAGATGAATCTTATATGACATAAGAGTATAATTTTCCTTTTTATAAGTGTAAGTCAACTTCAATTCATTTTTTTATAAATGATTTCAAAATATAAAATTTTATTTTATATCATAATAAACCAAATCAAACGATTGTTAATTCCGAATAATACAAAAAAAACACGAGTGGTGAGGAATAGGGCTACTCTGAACCCTAAACACCCTCTGGAGTTTTGTCACACAGGCTGCACTCTGCTAAGTACCAATCGAAGGGTTCTCCAGCCCATGATTTTCTCTGTCTCCGGTCGCCGGCGATCGCAGACATTCTGTTAACGACTCTCGGTTCGTTTTAACCCTTACACGTGCTGAATCTTGTTCACTATGTTAACCGATTTCTGTTCATGAAGACACATGATATGTTCGTGTTGAATTTGGAGTTTGATAGTTATGTCTATTTCCTTGCTTTCAAGATCTTGTAATTTTGGATTCGCACGTGCTTCATTCAATTTTTATTTATTTATTCATGTGATTAGTATTTGTCTCGAAAATCGTATTATTTTTAAGTGAGAGAAAAAGATATTCGATCTAAATTAAAGGGGAGAAAGTAAGAGATTTTGTTTCTAATTTAATTTTCTAATAAAAATATTAGCTTTAACTAAAACTAGCCTTCTTTTAAAGGATGAACATTTTTTTCTTTGTTTATTTATTTTCTGTGTCTGCTGGGTAGTTGCTTGTTTCTCTCTGTTTTGTCGGAAATGTTCTATGTTTCTATGGGTTGATTTTTTGTTACAATGTGTTGCGAAAAATGAATGCGGATTCCGTGTTGACTTGGTTGATTTTATGTATGGTTTGCATGACTTATATGGTATTTGTGATTTTATGTTTGATAATTTTGGTTTCATTCCATGTAATTTTTGTGGAATCTGTGGAAGTTTAAAGTCTGTGAGTTTGATTCCTCTTGGACAATTGGTGAGTCTTGTTGCATGATTTGTACAGAAATTGTACTTCTCTTCGAAAGCTACACTAAGACTTGTCTCAACTTAAAAATCTGGTGGTTATTACGAGGGATTTGGGTGAGGACTCAAGGGTCTTATTTTCAGGATTTTCTTTGATTGTCTGAATTTCACGCTACGTACAAGAATTTCCTCACCCCTATCCTGGGAAGTCCTTGTCATTCAAAGTGGGTTCAGCTTGGTAAATTGGTCGTCTTAGTAGGGTTGGTTTGAAATTCTATTTGATACTTGGTGCAGTTTGCAAAACATCTGTTCTAATGAATTAAAATAAAATGTCTGTTTTTTTGCATTTTATAGAAATTGTTTTGTTGTACAATTTACACCCTATAAAATGGCTATTCAATTCAACTAATTGTCTGTTAAAAGTAACATTCATCGTTAGTAGCTTGTTTGTGGAATAAAAAGAAAATCAATTGGGTGTCTGGGTGCAGAACTTGCTCTTTATTATTTTTTTCTTTTTTATGTCATGTTCTTTTTTATAGAAATTTTATGGCTATTGATTACTTTAGTTGTTAATTACCCTATGTTTGAAATTTTTTGTTCTTAGGTTTCATTCACTTTTATTACATGGAGTCATCAGAAGATGAGTATGCTGCATTTGAACAGAAAGTTAGTAGGACAGTGTACTTGGACAACCTATCACCACAGGTCACTGAATCTGTGATTAGAACTGCTCTTGAGCAGTTTGCAACTGTGAAAAGTGTTAAGTTCATTCCTAACTTAATTGGACCAAATAATCTGCCACAGTGTGCATTAGTAGAATTGGATTCTACCAAGAAGGCCAAGGAAGTTATATCAATGATAGGTCAGTATCCTTTCATGATGTCTGGGATGCCACGGCCTGTAAGGGCTCGTCCTGCTGTAATGGAGATGTTTGATGATCGGCCAGCAAAGCCTAACAAAAAGCTAAAGTGCTGTTGGTTAGATCCTAGTGACGCTGATTTTGAGGTGGCAAAGGAAATAAAGAATCTTACTCGCAAACATGCTGCAGAAATAGCATTCATGCACAAAGTAAGTTCTTTTCTATTATCAATTAATTTTTTATAGCACTTATCGCTATTGCTATTCCGATAATTTCTGCATTTGGCAGAGTAAGCCTCTAGGACTAGATGTTTGGAATATCTATTTCCAAATGAATATTTATTTGCTTATTTTATTTTTACCGTTGTTATTAATGTAATTTTTGTTGTATTTCTAAATGCTTGGTTGTGTTAATAATATACTTGAATTGTTGAATTTGTTTCAACCTTTTTCTTTAACTGAAGAGCAGTTAGCGGTGACATTAAGCAATAAGCAGTTTTACTGTGAGAGTGTGAAAGTTACTTGTATGTTTTTGGGAGCTGCTAGCGTAAAAAGTGCAGTAAGACAGTAACAAGTGATGCTTAATTTCTTATGAGCTGTTAGCATACAAACTCATACAATTATACTGATGGTTATAATGGATGTTAGGGTGATTTTGATATAACAGAAAATATCAGGTACAAAAGTAGAAACAGAGAAAACGTAGGGATGGAAAGAATAGTCTATCCATATTAATTATAACAGAAACTATGGATACCGTAATCTTCGAGAAGTTGGAATATGAAAAAAAACTGTTTGAAGCATTTGTTGATTCGTTACTAAGAATACAGAATTTGCCTTCCATGTTATGTTATCTGCTATCTTACTTTAGTCTTTTTGACCTTTCATTCTGTGATTGGGACAATGTCTTAGTTTTATTTTCAAGGAGAAAAGATATCACTTATGTCACACCCCAAAAGGAGGTACACTAACTGATTCGAAGTAAAACATACAATTTCATTGAATGCACATAGTATCATCATATCACTAGAAGTCATAAGGCTGTTCATTACATTAACATGCCATTTACAAAATCCTCAAAAGAAATCTACATAAACTCCATATGCTGCCAACAAGGCTTACAGACAAAGAGTTCAAAATACGCTGCCAAAAGATGAGCATACTACAGCTAATCAAGATATCATTCAGAGGGGATTTTATCATTTATGGAAGTTTGTTCCCTTCATTCCTTTGACCTGAAACAACTCCCATAAAATGGGTGAGATATGAATCTCAATAAATCACAAATCATCTTGAAGATAAAACTCAGGTATGCTATCAATTATGGACAAACATAAATTATACAAGCACTGCTAATTGTCTAAAGCTACTGTATAGGCTCTTAGGCCCTGGATAAGCTACTGTCTGTACCCACATATAGCGGTTGTGTGCTTGTCCCTTGTGGCCCTGTAGGTGTATTGATCTCAAACACAGTGAGACGTCCCTCACAACTGTAACTATATGGCACCTGATAACTATTAGGCATTATGCCCACAACTGTACTATATATATATACTGGAACTCTCAAAAGAATGACAAAATATTATTACTAGTTGACTAAAGCTACTGTCTGTACCCACATATAGTGGTTGTGTGCTTGTCCCTTATGGCCCTGTAGGTGTATTGATCTCAAACACAGTGAGACGTCCCTCACAACTGTAACTATATGGCACCTGATAACTATTAGGCATTATGCCCACAACTGTACTATATATATATATATATATATATATATATATATATATATATATATATATATACTGGAATTCTCAAAAGAATGACAAAATATTATTAACGACAATTAGATAAAACAGACACATTTATCATGTGGGCAGACAACATTACATAAAACACCCTTGTTGGGCTGCTCGGTGGAGTGGAGTGAGCTGCACTAGCGAGGAAGGCTCGAGAGAACAGCTAACAAGGGTCTGCTCGCTGAGCTTCTCGTTGGAGCGAGAAAGTTCAGCGAGCAACTCCAGAGAGTGTGTTCTCATGTGTCTACTCGCTACAACGAGCAGCACCAGACATGCAGTCCCAACTGCAGTCATTAACCAGGCTTTTCCAACCCAATTTCTCCACAGAAAACATCCCAACACATCCTCATAAGTCTCTAATGTCCATCAACAAATGCATGCAACCACATTAAGACCAGTTCATTAGATTCATGCATGCATCAAAATTTGGTTTATAGGCATGCAGAAGGGAGTGTCAACAATCCAATTATTTGTTATCCTCTTCAAGATGTTCCCTTATACTTAGATATACGTATATATTTTTTTACAAGCAGCCACAGAACATGCATGCATACATTCAGACACAAGGCAAGGGAGTTGACTTCATGACTTACTTTTCTAGAGCCATTTCTTCAAGGACCTTGACTCCCTAACCTTTACCAACAGTCCTTATTGTTTCCCAAGTGTAGTGAAGCAGCTTCTTGAACTCTTGTTCTACAATTGTTGTTAACCTTTTACCCCAATGCTAGTAAGAACTTCTCCTATGATCTGGCTATCAAGAGAGGGTAGTTTGGGCTCTTCAAATCAGAGTAAAGTTAAGAGAAAAGGGGTTTAAAGAGAAGATGCCTTGGCCTAAGAAGGATGGAAAGAGAAGGGAACCAAAAGTATGATGAGGGCTGATTGATATATAATCTTTGTTTGAAAAGGAGATATGTGTTTGTATGTATGTAGTTCTGAAATTTGAAGTGTATAGAAATGGTGAGGTTAAGAGGAAGATGAAATGTCTTTAGAGTGAAACAGAGTGGTGGGAGTAGTTTAATTTAACAACTATTCCCTTTAATCTGAAAATTCTAATATTTATTTATTTATTATTTTTATTTTTTTATAAAGATGGGCTTTACAACTTACATGTGTAATGTGATGCCAATGTGATCTTTGTTATCCCTACTCTGGCAGTGCCCCCATTGAGGGTATATTACTGAAAGGAAGCACTCGTGTTTAAAGTGTTCTCTTGGGAGAGTTTAAAAGTGAGCTTGTTTGAAAAGTGAGTTAGTAAAGCTGAGTTTTAGTGAGTTAAGATTGTGATGCACTTTAAATTAAATTAAGGATTGTTACACCGTTGTTCACTTTAGGGACAACGTGTTTTTACCAAAGCCTTTCCCTGTCTGAAAATTGGATTTTGTTTTAAATAAAGTACACATAACATTAGTTATATGCAAAAACTGAAATGAAAGCTCCTTCTGGCTGAAGAACACAACTTTTTTTGTTACCATCATAGCATGGAAGTTTGAACTTATGACCTCTTGGAAGCATTCTAAAACCCTCACCACTAGCCCACTCTTAGTTGCTTAGAACAAACTTCTATAGTTCTATATGTATGGAAGATTGTCCACCTCAACGGACATCTAGTCCCCCTTTCTGGTGTCAAAATGATTCCCAAAGTTGTGGCTTTTTAAACGGTATATGCTTTTTTTTTTTTTTTTTTTTGGTAACATGTATATGCTTTTGTTTAATATATACTATTAGATTCTAAAATGTGGGTTTCCGTGGTGGTTTTTTTTTTTTTTTTTTTGTTTAGCTGCAACTAGAAGAAGAAGAGAAGCTTGCGAAGCAGCAGGAAGACACACTTAAAGGGCATTACAAAAAGTTAAAGATGATAGAGGGTATTATGACTGATAGAACTGCCCATCGTTTGGCACACAAGTATAATCTGTCTGTTGCAGATGATTGAAGGTTTTTGTTGACTATTAAGTTCTGTAAATAACTTTTTTTTCTGGTTAGGTTTAAGCTCTTTTGTTCCCCTCTGCTGCTACTGCTACTACTCTAATGAATTTAAATTCATACGTGGGATACAATATGCTTTTCGATCCATACTTAAGGTCTGTTTTATTTTGTTTTGTTATGATTCATGAGTAGTGTGTTTAAGTTATTTTTTATTAGGTAATTTTCTTAAAAGAATCATATTCTTGAATATACTAATTTTTCTTTTTATAGAAGGGAAAGATTATTATTACTACCATTTTAGCCTTACTACTCTAATTATCTAATTGGTTATCGTTGGATCAATTTAAAATTAACGGTTAAAAAATGAAAAAAATTAATTGCTGATTTCAAATTGATCAAATAGTAAACAATTAGGTAGTAAGGCTAAAATGATAGTAATTATTACATTTTCCTTTATAGAATAAACTACCATTTTGATTCTTGAAATATTAGGTTGATATCACTTTTGTTAGATGTATATAGCTTAGTTTGTTTGTAGTAGGATATTTTTCCTACTACCTATAGCAGCTGATTGCTGCTGCTCTTTCCTTTCTGTTAGTTTGTTCAAGTTTGTTAGGATTGCTGACTCATCTATGAGTCAGCTTTATGCTCTATATATAGAGCTTGTACTCTCTCTCTCATATACAATTCATTCTATTGGAAACTCATCTTATAGTTTCTTTTCTCTCTCTCTGATTTCTCTTTCTATTTCATTCAAATTCTACCCTATTCCTTCAATGAAGGAATTCTTTCATGGTATCAAGAGCTTTATGATCCATAGACAGTAGTCGATCATGTCTTCCGCAACCAACACAGAAGCCAGTGCAGCCAGTCAAAGCAAATCCATCTCCAAAACCATGATGGAACCTAAAAATCCATCTTCTCTCTTCAATTTTCAGATCTCTGCAAGGTTAACAGAAGATAATTATCTCTTCTGGAACCAGATCATAGAACCGATCATTACTTCACATCTACTCCAACGTTTTTTAGTGAATCCAAAGATTCCTCGGAAGTTCGAGACAGAAGACGATCAAGAAAACGGTGATTTTAGTTCTGCATATTCAGAGTGGTTAACACAAGATCAGATGCTTTTGACTTGGTTGTTATCCACTATCTCTGAGCAAGTGGTGAACGACATTCTCCCTGTGAAGCACTCGTTCGAAGCTTGGGAGAATATACACAAGTTGTTCCATGGTGTGATGAAATCCAGATCCAGACAACTCAGATCTGAGTTGAAGACGATGAAGAAAGGTACGAAGACTGCAAGAGAGTACATAACTCGAATCAAAACGATTTGTGACTCTCTTAAATCAATTGGAAATCCAGTCTCAATTGAAGAAAATACTGAGACGATACTTGAAGGATTGCCTTCTGATTACAATCCGTTTGTAATGATGATACATGGACGTGACAGAGCATACTCCGTTGAAGACTTAGGAGTGGAGCTTATGGCTCATGAACAGCTCCTGAACAAGCAGAATGAACAACTACTGAATGAGGGAGCATCCCTGAACCTCACCCAACGTGTTCAGTTGCAGAAGAAATCGGAATCTGACGAAGAAGACGACTCTGTTTCTGAAACCAGAAAACAGAGTCGAACAAAGCAACCTGCAGAAGCTCATTTCAACAGCACCAGTGGACCATACAGAGGAAGAGGGAGATCCACAATGAGATTTAATCGAGGTAGAGGACGTGGAACTAGATCAAATGTCCATTGTCAACTATGTTATAAGTTTGGTCATGATGTAAGGGAGTGTTAGCATCGCTTTGAAGAAAACTTCACTCCAAGTTTACCACCACCACAACATACATCATATCCTCAGTTTTTTGTTCATCAGCAGCCCCAACCAGCAAGATCCTTCCAGTACAACAGATCACAGAGCCAACCACAGGCATTTATCTCAACAAAGCCTCCTGATTCATCACTTTCACACTCAACTCCACTAGTTGAGTGGGTTCCTGATTCTGGAGCATCAAACCATGTCGCTGGTACACCTCAAAACATCATACAAGGTCAACATCTCAGTGGTACTGATCACATTCTAATTGGAAATGGACAAGGTTTATCCATAACAGCCATTGGTTCCTCTTCAATTATATCACCTTTTCATTCGAATTCTTTACTGCATCTTAAGAATTTGCTTTTAGTCCCATCAATTACTAAAAATCTGATCAGTGTCAGTCAGTTTGCTAAAGATAACTCAGTATTCTTTGAATTTCATTCTGATGTTTGTTTTGTGAAATGTCAGGATTCTCATCAGATACTTCTTCAAGGTGCTGTTGGAATTGATGGCTTGTATCACTTTCCAAATTTGCAGCTTACCACGACTTCTGTTCCTGTTACAAATGCTTCTTGTGTCAGCCCTTCTTCTATCAACAAGTCTGTCAATATAGTTAGTGCAAGTAGTGACACCAATGTATCTTGTCCCAGTACTAGTACTAGCATCAATAATACAACATGTACTCCAACTGATTCCTTGTATTCACTGTGGCACTGTCGTTTGGGGCATCCACATCTTGAGTCTCTTAAAAATGTACTTAAATCTTGTAATATACACATCAATAATAAAATGGCAGAATTTTGTTCATCTTGTTGTTGTGCAAAGTCTCGTAGACAATATTCCTCATCATCCAAAACCGGATATACTGTCCCTTTCACCCTTGTCTATAGTGATCTTTGGGGACCATCTCCTGTAAAATCCTCTCTTGACAATGCATATTATATCTCCTTTGTTGATGCTTGTACTCGATACACTTGGCTTTATCCCATAAAACAGAAATCTGATGCTATTTCTATTTTCAAACAATTTCATGCTATGGTAACCACTCAATTTCAGCTGCCCCTAAAAGCCTTACAAACAGATTTGGGGGGGGGGGTGAATTTCGGGTTTTCACTCAATACCTTAACCTGCATGGTATTATTCATAGAGTTACATGTCCACACACTCATCATCAAAATGGTGTTGTGGAAAGAAAGCATCGTCATGTTGTGGAGACTGGTCTAGCTCTCCTTTCACACTCCTCTCTTCCAATGCAATATTGGGACTATACTTTCTCTACTGCTGTGTACCTTATAAACAGTCTTCCTTCTTCTTCCATTAATTTTAAAGTCCCTCATACTGAACTCTTCAAACAGCAGCCTGATTACCTCTTTCTTAAGTCCTTCGGTTGTGCCTGTTTTCCTTTTTTAAGGCCTTATAATAAGCATAAAATGGAATTCAGATCAAAAGAATGTGTATTCCCTGGTTACTCATCACATCACAAGGGCTATATCTGTTTGAGTCCTGATTGCAAAGTTTTTATCTCAAAAGATGTGTTATTTAATGAGTACAGGTTCCCTTTCAAGGAATGGACTACCAAGAAGATCAGTACCACTCCTCAGACTGCTCCCACATGCCTTATTCCCTTGCATGTTCAGTCCTCCTGCACTTCAACTGCTGAGATTCCACGCACAGAGGTTGCTTCCAGCATTCCATCACCAGCTCTTGCAACTGTTACTCCAGTGACTCCCATTGACAGCTCTCCTAAAAGCAATGCTGACTCATCCAATATAATGTATCATCTTCTGGTAGCAGTTTTGATAGTCCTCATATTGCAGCTACTCCTACTCTTTCTGATGAATCACCAAGGACTGCATGCTCACCTTCACTGTCTTCGCCAACCAGTACTGCCTCTTCACGTTCAGAATATGCACCATCCACTTCTCTGGGCTCCTCTTCTCCTCCTCGATCAATCATCACTCGGTCAAAATCTTTTGCCAGGAACATTGTATTGCTCACCTATACTGAACCTTCTTCTGTTAAGCAAGCACTCAACAGTCCACATTGGCTTAAGGCAATGCAAATAGAATTTGCAGCCTTACACAGCAACAGAACTTGGTCCCTTGTTCCCTTACCTCATGGAAGAAAAGCTATTGGGTGTAAATGGGTGTTCAAGGTAAAGAAAAATTCAGATGGAAGTCTCAACAAATACAAGGCTCGTCTAGTGGCTAAGGGGATTAGCCTGGCCTCGGTTGGTTAGAGGCATGTAGTTTTGCTTTGTATTTCCTTTGTATTAAAAAAAATGAAATGTCGGCCTCTTTTCTCCACTTAGGACCGCGGACTTTTAAAAAAATTTTCTTTTTTAATTTATTTATGGGTTCGCTTTTTTTACAGTCAATATAGAGAAGGTTATCTATATTGAGCACAAAACAACGTCGTTTTGAGGCAAAAATTAAGGTATTTTTATAATTATAATTCATTTCAGGTTTATAATAGTCTTTTTCATTATAATTTTTTAATTTTTCAACCTAAAACGATGTCATTTTGGGAGCGAATGTAGATAACTTATCTACATTCATTGAGAAACATTAAAGCTTTTATTTATCTTAGGAATATTTATCATAAAATTTAAAATTATTTAGATTTTAAAACAAAATTATTTGATTTTAAAAAAAATATGGCTTTTTTCTTTTTCTTTTTTTGGATATTTTGAGAAATTAAACACACAACCTATTACATAATTACACACACCCCTCATCACTAGGCTAATCTTAGTAGCTTGACTTTTTAAAAAAAAAAACTAAAATATTTAGCTTAAAAAAATTATGTTTTTGATTTTTTTATGACTTATGCTTCTTCTTTTTTAAAAGAATCTAAACAGACTTTTAATGAGAAGTGTTTGTTTGTTTTTTTTTTTAAAGTAGTTTTTGGAAAGAAAGAAAAAAGGCCCTTAGATCTAGCTTGGAGGCTTGGCTATTGCAAGGTTTGGGTTCATTGACCAAACAATGGTTTTTTGAACTCTTAATATTCCTATTTTCGTATTCGTTTCCCACATTTTATAAATGGGATGTGTTTGATTCCGCCGGGGCAGGGGGCTAGTGGGTTTGAGTCCCGCCCCTCACCTGCATAACATTATTAATTTTTTTTCTAGTCAAACAGTCTTGCCCTACCCCCTCGATACACATTTTAATTTTAATTTTCCCCAATTAGTATAGCCCTTCCTTCCTTGGGGAAATGTTTTAAATTTTTTTTTTTAATAGTGAGTGTCGCTTTCCCCTCCAGGAACAGGAACTCGGACAGAGTGTCAAGTGGTACAATCCGAGACCATCTGAGTCACATTCAAAAATCTATAATACCCCTCTATTCCTGATTCATTCTCATTCTTCAAACTCTCTACTTTTCTCCAATTCTTTTTTTTTTTTTTAGGCTGGACTCTTTCTCCAATTCTTTAGTCCAAGTAATCTCTTTCTACTCTTTCTATCCAAAAATCTTCACAATTAATCTCTCTACACTAATCAACATCTCTACATTCTTCAATCCAAGTTAAGGTTACTACTTGTTTAAATTATTTCTTTTAATTATATAGTGATTAATTCTTAGTTATTAGATGCAATAATTTATTTTATGTTATTAGGCATGTGTAATTAATTATATTTAGATATTTTACATAATAATCATTCATTGATGAATAGTGTTTAATTTTTTAATAATGTAATTTAGAATAATTGATTTGTGATTAATATTTAAGGTTTGTTTTTTTTTGATAGCCTATTTAGGGTTTATTTTAATTAGTGAATAGTTGTTATATTTTTTTAAATTAATTTTCTTGTGTTATCCTAGCATAGACATGTATAATTAATTATATATAGAGATATTATATAATGCTTAGTGGTTAATGAATAATGTTTAGTTTTTTAATAATGTAATTTAGAATAATTGATTTGTGATTAATATTTAGGGTTTATTTTTATGGATTTAATGTTTCTCATGTTATAGGAGATAAAATCATCTCCTACACACATATAAAAGTGTGTGAGGCCCATGTGCAGCCATGTGAAGAGAAAAGAGAGAGAGAAAAAAATGGCCGGACACACTTTTATGTGTGTGTGTCGAAGATAAAAATATTTCCTACAATATGAGAGATATTAAACCCTATTTTTTGTTTTTTTTTTTGGTAAATAGGATTTATTTTAATTAGTGAACCGTTATAATTTTTTAAAATAATTCTTTTGTGTTATCCTAACATTGCATGCATAATTAATTATATGTAAAGATTTTTGATAATGCTTAGTGGTTAATGAGTACTGCTTAGTGTTTTGATAATGTAATTCATAATTGTTAGGAATGTGGCTTCCATACTTAAGAGGGTGGTAAATTGAGTATTACAAGATTTTCACAAAATCCCCCTTCTTGTTTCAAAATTAATATTTTATAGAAACTTTGACATATAATAAGCATATAAATATATTCAAACAATCAATAATACGTAATCTACCATAATGATATAATCTATACTAGCACATACATAATATCAAAGAAGCAATTAAAGTCCTAGAAATAAAAAATTTGAAGTTTAGAGAATTGCAAACACAATATATCTTGGTTCGGTCACCACCACTTGTGATCTACGTCCAGACTAAAGCCGCTAGATCAAATCTTTCATTACCTATCAAGTTTCACGCGTGCTTGACAAACTGCTACAACCTCCAAGCTTTCGGAGTGCTTGGAAACCTTGCAACCTCCACGTTTATGGGTACCTGGAAACCTTACAATTCTCTCCAAATTTACTTAAGCATTTGACTACCTCTCAAATACAATGAGTCTCACAACCCTTTCAACTCAAGAATACAAGAATAAAGTGTTTGAAAATAAATATACACTTTCAAAGTATGGATATACAAATTGAAGCGCTATATGTATATGGATTTTGAGTATATGAGCTCAAGAATGTGTGATCTTTGAATGATATTGAAAGATATGTAAATGATTATCAAAATGTTCTCAAAATATTCTTTTTTTTTTTTTGGTGAAATTCTCAAAATATTCTTGAGATGTGTAAAAATGATGCCTTAAACATTTTAGTGCCCTTGGGAATGCATATATAGTATTTCCATTAAAAACTAGTCATTTATAGTCATTATATGCATTCTGGACGTAAGGGTTCAAATCCTTTGATAAAGGATCGAATCCTTGCTTCTGGGAACAAAGGATTCGAATCCTTTTGTGAGAAATTTGAATCCTCCCCTGATAATAAGAACATTGTTTCGTATTTTAAGCATAACTTGAGCTATTCTTGTCGGATTGATGTGATATTGGTCTCGTTGGAAAGATAAGAGAAAAATATATAACTTTTACGTAGAACACAAGATTCAAATCTGTAATCCTTGATATGAAAAATTGGTCAAACGATAGCGTCATGGAAACCTTGACTTAATATGAAAGATATTGTTTCAAAATGTATTTCAATCACTTTTTCTTAACGATATTGACTTGATAAATATATTTTGAAGTTATAAAACATCTCAAGGATCTTTTCCATAGATTTCTCAAATTCTTTCAAGTATTTAAAGGCCATGGATTATACAATTTGAAAAATATGCTTACTTTGAGAAAAAGTTTGAGCTCATGCAATGCAATCTACCATATACCCTTGTAATCATATCTAAGTCTTAAAAGTATAATCTAATAGGAACAAAGGACTTAGCTTCTTGTATTGATTCTTGGATCCTGATCCTCACTTGAACTTGATGCTTGACTTGTTGGATATGACAATACTTGACACTTTGTTGGTTTTGATCCTTTTCTTTTCTTCAAGGTTGTCTATGATTTTATTGCCTTTGATATTGGTTTTTCTCTTCTTGTTCTTCCTTGTTGTTCTTGATCCATTGCTATATTTTCTTCAGAGGTCATCCATGTTCTTGCCAGTTTAATATCTCATTCCTCTTCTTATGTGGCTCAATCATGTATTTTCAATCTTTACACATGGTTGATGTCTTTTTCTCTTGATCAATGTTATTGTTTTTAGTTGTTGCCTATTTGTTATCATCAAAACATACAATGTATCTACAGTCTCCCCCCTTTTTTATTATAACAAACTTAAAATTGAGAAATGGTTAATATAACAAATATTCTCAAATAATTTATGAACTCAAACTATATATATATATATATATATATATATATATATATATATATATATATATATGGTGGGAAAATATTATATTTTATATAATTTTTGCATATTTCTCCCCTTTTGGCAACATCAAAAAGTATGCATGTTATAAAAATATTCATTTTTACTTTTTTGCATAGAAGAAGGTTTTTCACATTAAAAGTTGTATGTGTTCTTCTTCCTCTCCTTTCGTCTTTGTTTTTATAATTTTTCATTTTTCATTTGTTGTTGGTTTGGCCGACCAGTCTGCAAGTCGAACTGACCGATTTGCCGACCGGCAAAACTTCTTCCGCGATTTGTCTATTTAAGGGATTGAGTCCCAACAAGTTGTTCTTTATCTCTACTTTGGTAGTCATTTTTATGCGGATCACTAGTCTCCCCTTGGCATTCGATAAACAAATATTCCAAATCAATGAATCTTTACAACAAAAGATCAAACGTCTCTAGAACTAGATGCTAGATGCTGGTGTTAAGGTGGGGTGGGGTGGTGGGTTTGCAACCTTTTGCGGGATAGGCTAGTCCATTTGGACGAATATGGTGATGGAGGCTTCTTCTCTATAAATGAGGTTGTTGCATATCTTGTTGGGCATTGTTCTGAACAACTTTGGGCTTTATAACATGATAAATTTGGAGATCAAAATTTATCCTTCCTACAGATGATATCAATGTTGATTAATCTATGACTCTTGAGTAGTTGACCAACTATGGAGGAGGATCACTTGTGGAGATAGATTAATGATGCAAGGGATTGGAGCCAAGGTGTGATGGTGTTTGTGCAATTGGCATAAAAGATTAGGGTTGGGGAAATATATACCTGAAGGGTATGTCCTGGTATTTATTGGTAAGAGTCACCTTGGAATTTATAACTAGGTAAAGATCATCTTTCGCAAGTCAAGAGATTTTGATAAGATAATTAATATTTCAAAAGGGGATTGAATCCTTTATGAAATAAGTTTTAGGTGGATTTGACCCAGATCAGATATCCTGATCCAAAACGTAAGTATTGCATGATAGTAATCAAACTCATCTCCATTTGAAGTAGTAGTTTATAGTAAGATCAAATCTTGATCACTTGAAATAGATTATTTAATTACAAATAAATATCGTATATTGCAACTAACCACTAATAATCAATATAGAGATCTTTTGTTCTACCATATATACCTTCCCCACCTTCTACCCTTATATATCTTCAGAGGAGAACTTGGTCATCCATCGTATAATACCTCGGGGTCAGTAACAAACAAAAGCGAGCATGCAAAGAATGGGCTACCCAAGATTTTTGTAATTTTAATTTTATTTCTTTTTAAAAAAAATTAGGTGTCACTAAAGGTATGAGTCACAAATTTCAACATGACACAATTTTTGTATTCGTGTTAACCCGTATTTGTGTTCATGTCAACAAAAGTGACCCAAAACAACTTTTGTCATGTTCATTTAGGGGTATTCATGTTCATGTCATGTTAGTGTCGACCCTCAATTATTTCGTTTAAAATAAATAGTTATATAATTATGTATTTATCCCACATTTGTTAATAATTTGAGATTATTTAAGTAATATATATTTGAAAAATAATATTGATGAGTCATTTGTATAATGTTATATCAACTCACATAATAAATAAGTTGTATTAGTGTTGAGGGATTTCACTTGAAAAATAATCATTTATGTCATGTTTATGTTTATCTGCAGTTGGTCCTTTTAAATTAAATAGTTACATAATTGCGTATTTACCCTAAATCTTCTCTCGGTTATTTAATAATTTGAGATTATTTAAATATTTTTTATTTCAAATATATTATTACACATAATCACTATTTGTGGGATCTCGATGTTGAGAATATGCATGGTCGTGTTAATTCTCACCAATTCAAAGATGACTGGTCAATTTAAATTACCACCCATAACTGAACCAAATACAAATGTTAAAGGTATATTATTATAGCGTTATGATATTATTACTATCAATTAGTGTTATTATCAATATCGCTATCAGTTTGTTTCACTGTTAGATCAATTATGTTGATCCAATGGTTATATTTATTTTCATCTTTATATGATTATGATTATTCATATTTAATGTAAAAGTATTAAACATGTGGAATCATAACCATACAAAGATAAAAATAAATATAAAATATTAAATATAGGGAGAAGAAAGCAGGATTTTAAAAAGTTAAATCATAATCGTTGGATCAAAATAATCAATCTAACAGAGAAACAAACTAATAATGACATTGATAATAACACTAATTGATAGTAATAATATCTTGTCTCATTATTATGATTTCAATGAGAGGTACAACCGAGATAGTGGATTGGTCGGGGATGGAACCCAATCAACTCATTTAGCGCAAAATCGAGAGTGAACTTAGGGCATGTTTGGTGTATAGTATAGTATAAGACCTGATAGTATAAGGCCTGATTATATAAGACCTGATTGAATTTTAATACTCTCCAGCGTTTGGCACCGTATTGTATAAAATAATATATTGTATAAGATAATATCTTTTAGTATTTAGTAATGCACTATATAATACTACATAGGATAAAAATAAATATTTTTTAATAAAAATGTCATTAAATAAAGAATTTATATAATTCTTCAAAAAATGTCATATGATATTAATTTTTATAAAAATTTATTGATCAGTGTGTCCAAAACATAAATTAATTTTTATAAAAATAAAAATATTCAATATTTTAAAAATTAATATATTGAAAAATTAATTTTTATTTTAATATATTGATATTAAAATAATATATTAATTTTTGAGAATTGTACTGGTCAACGATGTTAATACACCAACCTTTTATCAGGCCTTAAGCCTCTCCCTTAGGCCGGATTAAATTATACATCATTTTGATGTATTAAAGGATTCTGTTGTTTAAGCTTATACTATATGACGGTCACACCAAATAACTGAAAATCTCATAACGTATAGTGTATAGTATAAGCTTATACTATCATATCTCATACATCACACCAAATATACGCCCTTAGTATTATTCGTGGCCACGAGCCCACGATCGTGAAGCAAAATTATGTATACATAATGTAAACGGTTAAGGTTTTTTTTTTTGGATATATTAAAAAATTAAATATATAATTTATTACATAACTATCCACACTCTTCGCGACGAGGCTAATCGAGGGGCATAAAAAGGTTAAAGGTTAGAATTTGCCCACGTCGCTCCAAGTCTAGAACAATTTAAAAAAGACAAACAATGGCACGTCACAGTATTTACTAATAAACAATTCTCCACAAATATGGCCCGCGAAGAGCGTGGAACAATAAAATATTCAAGACCCCTACAAATAAGTGCTTTTTTCGCAATGTATGTCACTGCAACAAACTTAACTGAAATTGTCCTACAATGGTTACTACCCCTCTTAGGTTCTACTTTCTATTGTCTCTCTCTCTCATCTCGAGTCACTTAACTACTATCAATGGAGTGTTCTCAGAACAATCCAACATCATGTTACCAACACATCATCACCCCATAGAGAAATTGACCCATTTGCACTTCTTTTACCATGACATTCTAGAGGGAAAAAACCCCACGGTTGTGCAAATTATTGATCCAACAACAAGTTCTGAAAGTGGGTTTGGAACCACTTTCATGATGGACAACCTTTTGACTGAAGAACAAGAGCTAAGTTCCAAGCCTGTTGGAAGAGCTCAAGGGTTGTTTGGTTTGGCTTCATTGCAGGATCGTGGAATGGTGATGCTGATCAATTTTGCTTTCAATGAGGGTGAATATGCTGGCAGCACACTCAGCATGCTTGGTAGGAACCCTGTTCAGGACACTGTTAGAGAAATGCCAATTGTTGGAGGCACTGGTGTGTTCAGGTTCGCTAAGGGTTATGCCATTGCTAAGAGCCTTTGGGAAATTTCCACATCCGAACACTTTGTTGTGGAATATGATGTCACTATTTCTCATCCCTAGACCTTTTGCTTGTTCTTGTATTTTGAGGATGTTACTATGGTATCGCCAATAAATTGATGTATGAGTTACTACGTAATGGCATGAGTGCAGTTTGTAAAAGATAAAAATAATTTCTTTTAATCAAATATGAGTGAGGGTCAAAAATTCTTACTACTAACTTACTAACTATCACATCACCATTGGATCAAAGAGAAAAAATGTTAAAAAGTTTTTGAAAAAAGAAAAAATGTTAATCTAATAGTAATTAGATAGACACTAAATTAGTAGTAAAAAAATTTGGTAGTGAGAATATCCTCCTCATAAAATATTAACCATGATTCTACAAAGTGTTTTGGATAAATGGGCACGTGAATCACACTCAGGCTAATAGCAATGATTCTGCAAGCAACCAAAACAACGATCTGGATTCAGATTGAGGAGGAGAAGATATAGATCCATGATTCTACTTCCATAAAGGAATCAAAATTGAAATTCCTTAATTTGATAGCACTTAAGTGGAAGAATCGGTATTTAAAGTTGAAGAATTATCAAAGTTTATGACATTCCCAAGAACCAACTAATCAAAATGGTTTTTATTTACATAATGGGGTCTGCCTATGCATGGTACAAATGAGTAACAATGATGTTCACGAGACTACATTTAGATCTTCTATTTGATTATCACCATATCAGAATATGTAACAAGGATGTTCACAAGAGACAACATTTAGAACCCATTTGAGTCTCACTGAGTTCTTAGTGATATCATTGTTGGGTATGGCTCATACTTCGTAGGCTGACGAGGGTTATTGTTGTCGGGATCAACAAGAAAGGCTACTGAGGTATGACTCATAATTTGAGTTTGGGCCCATAAATAGCTGTTGTTAAGGTATTTTTAATTATATTTATATTCTTCTTGTAAACTGAATATAGTACATACAAGTTGGACATAGCTTATATTGAGTGAATCAGGATAAATCGCTGTGTCAATCTTTCCTCTCTTTTTTCTTTTCTGTTTTGTCGATTTCGTGTTATTGTCGACTTCCGATGGTCATTTGGGCTAACCAATACCACATTTACATAACAATCCTTTATCAACTACGTTTTTCAACCTTATTTGAGAAAAAGTTTACCAGTATTTTTTTATGACATATTAGAAAACAGTAATACACTACACGAACATGTTTATCAAATTAGTCTGGTGTTTGAGCCACTGCAGAAGCATCAGTTATATGCTAAACTTTCTAAGCGTGTCTTCTGTCGAACGTTGTTGACTATCTGTGCCATATTGTCAATAAGGAAGGGGTCAGTGTAGATCCTAAAAACATTACTGCTATATAGTGAAGTGGCCTATTTCATGTTTCTTACGGTATGTTTGGGAGATGGTTTTAGAAGGGGAAGGGAGCGTTTTAGGAAGCCCTTCCCTTGTTTGTGAGTTAAAAAAAATTAGGGAAAGGTTTTGGGGGTTTTTACTAAGGGAAAAGTAAATCTCATGTTGTAGAAGAATTTAAATCTCATGTCATAGATACATCAAGTGTGTGACCCACTTATTTAAAAAACCAAAAGACAAGAAAAATAATGGCACACCTTTTTATGGTGTGTGTATGAAGGGTTTGTTTTCTCATGTAACATGAGAAAAACAAACCCCTTTTACTAAACCCTCTAAAATCCATTTTCTTCACAAAATTTAAGTCCCCCCAATTTGGAGGGTTTAAAGGGGAAAATATTAAAAATTACTTATCTACCCTTAGCATTAAAATGTGAAAGCTACATAAATGTGAATCATTTTTAAATGTAACATTATTAGAAAAGTCTCAAATACCGACAGAATTTATCGACGAAAAATATTTCGTAAAAAATAGTGATGAAATTTTTGATGAAAATCATATACGTCAAAAAACTTCCCTCAACACTAAAGACGAAATTAGATACGGAACAAATTTTGCCATAATCACTCACATAAATTTTTTACGAAAAAAAATTCAACCAAAATTATTGATAGAATCTAAATTCCGTCAAAACTTTCTATGAAAATATTTTTGTCCAAAATTCTGAAGAAACACATTTCTATCGAAAAGTTTCGACGTAAAACAATTACGTCAGAATATTTTACAAAAACCATTTCCATCAAAATTTGTGAATAAGAACATTTATGTAAAAAAAAATTCAAAATTCTTTACAAGATCCAAATTTCGTCAAAATATTTCCCTCAACATATTTCACAAAAACACATATTCATCAAAAATTTTCACAAAAAATATTTCCATCAAAATTTTCAATGAATCACATTTCCATCGAACATTTTTGACAAAAAAAATTTCATCAAAATGCTTTACAGAATTTAAATTCCATCGAATGTTTTCGACGAAAATATTTTCGTTAAATTTTTTGAGAAAAAAAATTTATGTCAAAATTTTTAACGAAACACATTTTCGTCGAAAATTTTCGACGTAAAATATTCCCGTCAACTTTTTCGATTAAAAAACATTTCCATCAAAATTTTCAATAGAACACATTTCTGTCAAAAATGTTTGACATAAAATATTTTCGTATAAAATTTTGATAGAAAAAATATTCTATCAAAATTTTTAAAGAAACACATTTCCTTTGAAAAAAATTGTAAAAAGTTTTGACGGAAAAATTTTCTGTCAAAAATTTTGACGAAAAAAAATTTGTCAAAGTTCTTCACAGAATTCAAAATCCGTCAAAAGTTTTCGACGAAAATATTTTCGTCATACTTTTTGACGAAAAAAAGTGTTGTCGAAATTTTCGACGAAACACAATTCCATCGAAACTTTTTGAAGGAAAATATTTTCGACAAAATTTTCGATAAAAAATATTTGTATCAAGATTTTCAATGTAACACATTTTCGTCAAAAGATTCCGACAAAAAAATATTCCATCAAAATTCTTTGCAGAATCTAAATTCTGTCGAAAGTTTCACAGAAACCTTTCCCTCAAAATATTTGAAAAAATATTTTCGTTGAAATTTTCATTGAGACACATTTTCATCGAAGATTTTGGACGAAAAAATTTTCGTCAAGATTTTTGAAGGAATTCTTTTGTCCATCAAAACTTTTGATGAAATTTTTTTTGTCGAAAATACTTAACAAACCATTTTCGTCAAAACTTTTGACGAAAACTAAATTTCGTGAAAATTTTTGACTGAAATTTTATTTTTTGTAAAATATTTCATCGGATAAAAATTCCATCGCCTTCGATGAAAAGTATTCCGACAAAAAAATATATTTTTGACAGAACTTTTGTCATTTTCAACGTAGAATTTTCGTTAAAAATATGATCTATCTTTTTTAGTAGTGTGAAAAATACATATATAATTTTGTTTAGCAATTTTAAATTTAATTTTATTTGTAAAATATAATAATTATATTAATTTTAGAAAAAATGTAAAATTATAAAAATTTCTCATTGATCCTCCATTTTCATCCCTTACCATTTTTTTAACTCACAAACAAGGGGAGAGATTACCTTCATATTTCCTCCCTTCCCTTTCCCTCCCTGCCCCTTGGATCCCCTTCCTTCACCTCCCCTCCAAACTCCCAAACAAAGCTTAAGGCTTTATTTGGAGAGGAGGGGAAGGAATAGGAAGGGAAGGAAGGAAATTTGAGGGTATTCCCTCACCTTGTTTGGGAGTTAAAAAAATGGTAAGGGAGAAATATGGAGGGATAATGAGATATTTTTACCATTTTAACCTTTTTTAAAAATTAATAGAGTTATTATATTTTAGAAATTAAATTAAATTTAAAATTTCTAACAAAATTATTTATATACTTTTCTCACTACTAAAAAATATCACATTTTCAACAAAATCTCTACGTTGCAAATGACGAAAATTTCGTCACAATTTTTTTTTTTGTCGAAAAGCGACGAAATTTTTTCTCCGATCAAATTTTTTACAAAAATAAATTTTCGACAAAATTTAGATTCCGACAAAAGTTTTGACGAAAATGATTTCCTCAATCAAATGTTTTAAAAGAAAAAAGGATTCCGTCAAAAATTTTGACAGAATGCTTTTCGTTCAAAACTTCGATGGAAATGTGTTCTAACAAAAATTTTGACGGAAATTGTTTTGTCAAAAAATTCAGAGGGAAGTGTTTTGTAACAGCCCGTGTTAACTCGGTCTGTTAACACACTATCGTATTAAGCCACGCTTAATTAAAATGCGGAATAACTTTTTCTTTAATTCAATTATGACGTCATTAACTTAACCAACTTGATTACTTAATCATTTTCATAAAAATACTGCCTGTATGTAAATTGCAAGACAACTAACTGAATACCTCGTACATAAATATAATGTGTGTATCTAGAACCGCAGGACTACAACATACAGCCTGGGTCAAAATCCTGATACATTAATTACGACAGCGAATTAAAAGACATAATCAACCCATGTGGCATGGACAAACCCCATGCTCACCAAATAAGGCAACAATGCCCAATATCAGTCATAGCATAAACTTAACATAAATAACGCAGGAAACATAACAGCAGTCAAATAAACAACAATCCACAACCAGCACGTCAGCATGTCATAAATATCAACTCAGCTCTGGCCTCCTGCCACCTGAGCCCTCAACATTACCTGATCCTGAAATAAGCGTCCCCAAACGTGGGGTGAGATCTCTAACAAGAAATCTCAGTAAGACAAGGGGTCCTCAAGGAGTCTCCACCCCAAGCTCACTTACATGTGTAATATAAGTTCTAAAAACAGTATTACAGTATAAGTTCTAAAATCATGCGATGCAGCAATTAATCATGTCATGTGTGCTTTCAAATCTACTGGCCAGAGAAATGTAGGAATACGTCTATGCCTACATGAGTACATGGATACTACCTGCACCTCACCCACATGCTTCTCCATCTTGTATGTACTACATACTCAGGATTGCCGTCTAGGTGGACACCACATGCATCATAAAAAGCTCATTGCATATAAATAGCTCAACAGCATTTCCAAAATAATCAAAGCATGTAACACAGCATGCATAAACCCATCCCAATGGGACATGGTGGAACATCAAAATGGCTAAACCGAGGACACGAAAGCTTACCTTGCAAGCTAGCTATCCAAGCCAAGAGTCCAACCACTCACAAGTCCACAAACAGCAGTATCACAATCTGATATGGACCAACATTACATCAATATTAATGCATCACAAGCATACAACTTAAAGACTACGCCTTTCCTTTACGTTTTACGTCTTAAGGCTTCCAACAAAGCCATAAGCCCTTAATCATATGATTCTGACTTAGTTCATTAATTACAGAAGTTCAACTTCCTTAAACTTGGGTCCACACACACCCAATAGCTTACTGTTCATACAGTACAGCTACTGTCTGCGCAGAACCCAGGATATCCGGATATCAGAAGGATCATATTCGGATATTCCATATCCGGATATCACACTGGACATATCCGGATATGTCATATCCGGATACCCAGATCCCATATCCGGATATCAATATCCGGATACCATATCCGGATACTGATATCCGGATATCTGTTCGACAAATATCCGGATATCTCACGACAGAATGCAGTTTCTGCATTTCGTGAATATCCATCCCAAAGATCCAACTTTTAACACATGTACACGTTAAAGCATGCATCTTTAAGCATATACAAGTTCATTTAGGTGTTGGTTACTTCATTTTAACTTTTTACATGCCAAGACACCAACTTTAAGCAAGATAAACTCATGATCATGGTGAAGTAACTTACCAAAGCTCAAAACAGAGGCAAGGTGTGCTCTTGGAGCTCTCCCAAGACACTTCAAACTCAGCCTAAGTAGGAGCACGAAAATGGCACTTCAATATGGGTTCTTGCACCACAAGAAGGCACTTTGAAGCTCTCAATGACTACCACAAGGTAGCCATCACTAAAGCTCCAAACTCATGCTCACTAACCTCACACACACAGCAACTCAACGTACAGAAACTACCACCTCTCACACTCACAAGGCCACCCACAAGTGTTTACAAGAAGGAGGATGTGAAGGAATTCAAGAAAGGTAGTAACTTGGTGGTTTCACCCAAGCAAATGACCAAGGAGGAAGGAAGGAGGAAGGGGAAGCAAAGCTGCAGCCTCTCACTCACGTTCAATGTGCATGCCTAGGGTTTTGTGCCCACTAATGTGTCTATTTATAGGCACATGGCCACTAATCGCGCAGTATTAGCCTTAATCGCAAAGTAAAAGATCTTGATCTCAAACTTCGGATTCTAGACCTACGCATTTTTCTAAGATTTCTCATATTTTTATTTTATTTTTCGGAGCACCTTTCCGGTACGCGCTTTTCCATAGCCAGTATCAGTTCTGGCATCAGATTACGTCATTTTGACTTGAAGCTTGTTTTACAAGTCCTACATAATATTCTAGTAATTATCATGCATTCGTTATAATTTTCCGGGATACTTTTCCGGTACGCATTTATACCGAGTAGCAGAACCGGTATCTGCGCTTTTCTTCCGAAAAGCGACTTTCAGCATTTTTACTCACTCAATATAATTATCTAAGCCCATTAATAATTATTAGGGTCAATTATGGAATTATTTCCTAATTATCATAATTAACTTACTAATTACCTTAATTAGCGGTGTGGGTTCTTACATTCACCCCACCTTTTTAAGGATTTTGTCCTCAAAATCAGAACATACCTGTCTTGAAAGTCGGGATACTGTCGGAGAAGCTCATCCTCTCGCTCCCAGGTACACTCCTCAGGAGTTCTTCCTGACCATTGCACTTTGACCATCGAAATGATCTTGCTCCTCAACTGCTTCTCGCCACGATCGAGAATCTTGAGTGGTCCGACGGGAGTCTTTAGGTTCTCCCGAACCTCCACATCATCCGGCTGCACCACGTGCGAAGGGTCTGCTATGTACTTTTGAAGCTGCGACACGTGAAACACGTCGTGGATGTTGGCTAGGTTCGGAGGTAAGGCAAGTCGATAGGCAACTGGTCCTACTCTACCAAGGATCTGGTAGGGCCCAATGAATCGCGGGCTCAACTTCCTCACGCCGAGTGCCCGTCCAACACCGGTGACAGGTGAAAGTTTCACAAACACGTGCTCACCCTCACTGAATTCCAGTGGTCGATGTTTGACATCATAGTAGCTTTTCTGGCGATTCTGCGCCTGTTTCAACTTTTCCCTGATCATCTGGATCTGTAGGGTAGTATCTTGGACAAAGTCCAATCCAAATAGCTCCTTATCTCCAACCTCAGACCAGCAGGTAGGAGTCCGACACCTCCTACCATACAGCGCCTCGTAGGGTGCCATGCCCAGACTAGCATGAAAACTGTTGTTGTATGAAAATTCAACCAACGGAAGGTACCTATCCCATGCAGAACCCTGCTCCAACGTGCAAGCTCTCAACATGTCCTCGAATGTCTGGATGGTCCGCTCAGTCTGTCCGTCAGTCTGAGGGTGATAGGCGGTACTCAATCTCGACTGCGTACCAAAAGCCTCCTGCAGCGCCTCCCAGAACCGAGATGTGAACTTCGGGTCCCTATCGCTGATGATACTCTCGGGCACCCCGTGAAGCCTCACAATCTCACGGACATATAGTTTGGCCAACTGCTCTGTAGTGAAGCTCACCTTCACTGGAATAAAATGGGCAGACTTGGTCAATTTGTCCACTATGACCCAGATAGAATCACAACCAGCCTGAGTTCTAGGCAAACCCACAACGAAGTCCATGGAAATGCTCTCCCATTTCCACTCTGGAATCTCAAGAGGTTGAAGTTTACCAGACGGCTTCTGGTGCTCTATCTTCACTTTCTGACAGATCAAAAACTTGGACACGAAAACAGCAACATCCTTCTTCATGCCCGGCCACCAGAAGCTCTTCTTCAGATCTTGATACATCTTTGTAGCACCAGGATGGATAGAAAACTGGCCCTTATGGCCTTCTGCCATAACCTCGTCAGTCAACGGACCTCGAGGAACCACAATCCTCTGCTGAAACATCAGAAGTCCATCCTCATTCCAAGACACACCGTCTTGGTTCTTCACATAGTCCAGGCACTCTCTCTGAACTTGCGCCTCTTTGATCTTTTCCAATAGCTCGTTCACAACGTTTGCTGTCTCCAACTCGAAAAGTGCACTCTCGCACGGAGTGGTCACTGCCAACTTCCGAAACTTCGCAACCACATCAAAGTTACAAAGTAACGTACTATGCAAACTCCCGGATTTCCGGCTTAAAGCATCGGCTACCACATTGGCCTTACCAGGATGGTACTTCAGCTCAAAGTCGTAATCCTTCAGGAATCCCATCCATCTTCTCTGCCTCATGTTCAACTCTTTCTGGTCAAACAGGTACTTCAAGCTCTTGTGATCACTGAATACAGCAAACTTCATGCCAAACAGGTAATGCCTCCAAATCTTGAAAGCAAAAACAATGGCTGCCAACTCCAAGTCGTGAGTCGGGTAGTTCTCCTCATGAGGTTTCAACTGTCTTGAAGCGTAAGCAACCGCTTTCCCTTTCTGCATCAGCACACAGCCAAGTCCTTTACCAGAGGCATCGCAGTATAACTCGAATTGCTCCGCAGGATCAGGAAGAACTAACACTGGAGCAGTAGTCAGTCTCTCCTTCAACTCCTGGAAACACTCCTCACACTCATGTGTCCATACGAATGGAGTCTCTTTTCGGGTAAGGCGAGTCATTGGTAGCACCATCTTGGAGAATCCTTCTATGAACCTCCTATAGTAACCTGCCAAACCCAGGAAGCTTCTCACTTCCGTAACCGTCTTAGGCCTCTCCCAGTCCATCACGGCCTCAATCTTGTTAGGATCAACTGCAACTCCATTAGCAGAAATTACATGACCCATAAATTTCACCGCCTTGAGCCAAAACTCGCATTTCGACGGCTTAGCATATAGCTTTTTCTCTTTTAGCACTTGCATCACAATCTTCAAGTGCTCAGTATGTTCCTCCTCCGTCTTGGAGTAAATCAAAATGTCATCAATGAAGACGATCACAAACTGATCCAGGTACGGCTGGAAAATCCTGTTCATGTAGTCCATGAACACTGCGGGTGCATTGGTGAGTCCAAACGGAATTACCAAGTACTCATAGTGCCCGTACCTTGAGCGAAACGCTGTCTTTGGGACATCCTCCGGCTTTACCCGTATCTGATGATAACCGGACCGGAGATCAATCTTGGAATACACACAAGCACCCCTGAGCTGATCCAGCAAATCATCAATGCGTGGAAGAGGGTACTTGTTCTTGATTGTCACCTTGTTCAATTGTCTGTAGTCGGTGCACAACCGCATGGTCCCATCTTTCTTTTTCACAAAAATGACCGGTGCTCCCCAGGGAGACACACTCGGCCGAATAAAGTCTTTCGCTGAAAGCTCCTCAATATGCTTCTTCAGCTCCGCCAACTCTGGTGGCGACATCCGGTATGGAGCCAACGATATAGGCCCCACACCAGGCAATAAGTCTATGGAGAACTCTATCTCCCTCTGCGGTGGAAACTCAGGAATCTCCTCGGGAAACACCTCGAGGAATTCCCTCACCACAGGAATGCCAGTGAGATCCTCCTGTGTCCCACTCACCAAACCTCCCAACATGACATAGCCAAATGCCCCTGCTCTCAAGGCCCTCCTCGCCTGCAGGACTGAAATGAACGGTGAGGAACTGGCTGTGGACCCACCCGGAGACATCACCACTTTCTTGGCACAGCAGTCAATCAATGCACAGTTTCTGGACAACCAATCCATGCCCAGAATAATCTCAAGGTTGGCCATCGGCAATCCTATCAGATCTACCGAGAAATCACGGCCATCCCACTGAAACGCTACATCGCGATGAACAGTGGAGGTCAAACATTTTTCTCCGGTGGCGGTGGTCACCCGCATCGGTGGAGAAAGCACATCACTGGGCAACTCAAGCCCCACAGCAATAGGGGTAGCAACAAAAGAGTGCGTTGCCCCGGAATCAAACAATACATCAACAGTTGATCCACCAATGGTAACAGTACCTCTGACCAGGTTCGGAGCTCTGTCCGACTGCTGACGATCCAAAGTGTACACACGCCCCGTGGTAGGTGGCACTGCTGGTGCCCCAGTAGGAACCATCTGCAATGGCACAGCCTGCACTGCAGCAACTCTCGCCGTCGGGCAGTCTCTGGAGTAGTGGCCCTCCTTGCCACACTGGAAGCATATCAACTGGCCGGTAGAGCACGGCCCAAAATGTGACTTCCCGCATCCCGAGCATCTGGGAGCAGGAGGTCTAGCTGTGTTCCCCTGAGCAGCAGTCTTTCTGAACTGATTTGGCGCTTGCTTAGCCGCCAACGGTTTGCCCTTGCCCTTGTTGGCAAAATTCTTGTTTCTCCAGGGAGTGGAACCACCAGTACTCTGTGGCACATCAATCTTGGCCTTCTTGGCCTGACTCGCCCGGCAGTAGTCCTCGATGTCGCGGCACTGCTGTACTAAAGCTCCGAAGTCTCTCGAAGCAGAACCAGCAAGATGTCCAGCAATGTCCTCATTAAGTCCCCTCCGGAACTTAGCCGCAAGAAAAACGGGAGTCGGTCTCGCCATGCGGAAATGAGAGAACTTGACCAGCTCATTAAACTTGGCCAGGTACTCGTCAACAGACAACGAGCCCTGTACCAACCGGTCAAACTCCCCCTGCTTCCTCTCCTGTGAGTCATAAGGGAAGTACTGACCCAAGAAGCTCTCCTCGAAGAATGGCCACGTCATCACATGGCCCTGCATCTCGTAGACCTGAGAAAGATTGGTCCACCACTCATGGGCCTCGCCCTCCAGCATGTACGTGGCGAACAACAGCTTCTGCGGATCGGTGCACTGCATGATCCGGAAAATCTTGTCCAACGCCTGAAGCCATCTAGCAGCAGCAATGGGATCATACGATCCGTCGAAGGTAGGTGGCTTATGCTTGCGGAAAGCATTCAGCCGGCGATCGATCTCGTCACGATCCTCAGCAAGTACGGGGATAGTCTGCATAGCCCCCGTCAAGTGACTACCCTCACCCATCTGGCTCTGGGTGTCCTCCTGTTGACTAGGCGGAGGTGGAGGCGGTGGCGGCGGTGGAGGTGGTGGAGGACCCTGGCCAGCAGCAGGACCAGCCCTCAACTCCTCCAACATGACCCTCATCATAGTCATGTTGGCCATCCGGTTCTCCTCCAGAACCTCTGCCGTGGTTTGCCGGTTCGCATCTCGAATAGCGTCCAGCATCGCCCGGTTCGCCAGCCTCGTGGCTTCCTGGTCGGCTAGTCGGGCCGCTTGCATCTCAGCCAATGCAGCCAGGACAGGATCCGTCTGATCCTCACTCGTACTAGTGTTCCTCCTTGGTGGCACCATGACTCTGCACAAGTTACACAAAGAATGAGTTGATCAGGCCCACGCCATGTGGTCACATATGCATTATCATAACACACACCAGTCAGAGAGAACGCAAAGTAGACACGCAACGACACATCCTAAGTTATTGCAATACATACAGGCTTTTCCCTAGAAAGTGCTCTGATACCATAAAATGTAACAGCCCGTGTTAACCCGGATTGTTAACACACTATCGTATTAAGCCACGCTTAATTAAAATGCGGAATAACTTTTTCTTTAATTCAATTATGACGTCATTAACTTAACCAACTTGATTACTTAATCATTTTCATAAAAATACTGCCTGTATGTAAATTGCAAGACAACTAACTGAATACCTCGTACATAAATATAATGTGTGTATCTAAACCGCAGGACTACAACATGCAGCCTGGGTCAAAATCCTGATACATTAATTACAACAGCGAATTAAAAGACATAATCAAACCATGTGGCATGGACAAACCCCATGCTCACCAAATAAGGCAACAATGCCCAATATCAGTCATAACATAAACTTAACATAAATAAAGCAGAAAACATAACAGCAGTCAAATAAACAGCAATCCACAACCAGCACGTCAGCATGTCATAAATATCAACTCAGCTCTGGCCTCCTGCCACCTGAGCCCTCAACATTACCTGATCCTGAAATAAGCGTCCCCAAACGTGGGGTGAGATCTCTAACAAGAAATCTCAGTAAGACAAGGGGTCCTCAAGGAGTCTCCACCCCAAGCTCACTTACATGTGTAATATAAGTTCTAAAAACAGTATTACAGTATAAGTTCTAAAATCATGCGATGCAGCAATTAATCATGTCATGTGTACTTTCAAATCTACTGGCCAGAGAAATGTAGGAATACGTCTATGCCTACATGAGTACATGGATACTACCTGCACCTCACCCACATGCTTCTCCATCTTGTATGTACTACATACTCAGGATTGCCGTCTAGGTGGACACCACATGCATCATAAAAAGCTCATTGCATATAAATAGCTCAACAGCATTTCTAAAATAATAAAACATGTAACACAGCATGCATAAACCCATCCCCATGGGACATGGTGGAACATCAAAATGGCTAAACCGAGGACACGAAAGCTTACCTTGCAAGCTAGCTATCCAAGCCAAGAGTCCAACCACTCACTAGTCCACAAACAGCAGTATCACAATCTGATATGGACCAATAATACATTAATAATCATGCATCACAAGCATACAACTTAAAGACTACGCCTTTCCTTTACGTTTTACGTCTTAAGGCTTCCGACAAAGCCATAAGCCCTTAATCATATGATTCTGACTTAGTCCATTTATTACAGAAGTTCAACTTCCTTAAACTAGGGTCCACACACACCCAATAGCTTACTGTTCATACAGTACAGCTACTGTCTGCGCAGAACCCAGGATATCCGGATATCAGAAGGGGCATATCCGGATATGCCATATCCGGATATCACACTGGACATATCCGGATATGTCATATCCGGATACCCAGATCCCATATCCGGATATCAATATCCGGATACCATATCCGGATACTGATATCCGGATATCTGTTCGACAAATATCCGGATATCTCACGACAGAATGCAGTTTCTGCATTTCGTGAATATCCATCCCAAAGATCCAACTTTTAACACATGTACACGTTAAAGCATGCATCTTTAGGCATATACAAGTTCATTTAGGTGTTGGTTACTTCATTTTAACTTTTTACATGCCAAGACACCAACTTTAAGCAAGATAAACTCATGATCATGGTGAGGTAACTTACCAAAGTTCAAAACAGAGGCAAGGTGTGCTCTTGGAGCTCTCCCAAGACACTTCAAACTCAGCCTAAGTAGGAGCACGAAAATGGCACTTCAAGATGGGTTCTTGCACCACAAGAAGGCACTTTGAAGCTCTCAATGACTACCACAAGGTAGCCATCACTAAAGCTCCAAACTCATGCTCACTAACCTCACACACACAGCAACTCAACATACAGAAACTACCACTTCTCACACTCACAAGGCCACTCACAAGTGTTTACAAGAAGGAGAATGTGAAGGAATTCAAGAAAGGTAGTAACTTGGTGGTTTCTCCCAAGAAAATGACCAAGGAGGAAGGAAGTAGGAAGGGGAAGCAAAGCTGCAGCCTCTCACTCACGTTCAATGTGCATGCCTAGGGTTTTGTGCCCACTAATGTGTCTATTTATAGGCACATGGCCACTAATCGCGCAGTATTAGCCTTAATCGCAAAGTAAAAGATCTTGATCTCAAACTTCGGATTCTAGACCTACGCATTTTTTTAAGATTTGTCATATTTTTATTTTATTTTTCGGAGCACCTTTTCGGTACGCGTTTTTCCATAGCCAGTATCAGTTCTGGCATCAGATTACGTCATTTTGACTTGAAACTTGTTTTACAAGTCCTACATAATATTCTAGTAATTATCATGCATTCGTTATAATTTTCCGGGATACTTTTCCGGTACGCATTTATACCGAGTAGCAGAACCGGTATCTGCGCTTTTTTTCCGAAAAGCGACTTTCAGCATTTTTACTCACTCAATATAATTATCTAAGCCCATTAATAATTATTAGGGTCAATTATGGAATTATTTCCTAATTATCATAATTAATTTACTAATTACCTTAATTAACGGTGCGGGTTCTTACAACATGAGTGGCATGAAGGACATCATAGCTCCAAAACTGAAGTGGTAGATTGGCTTGAAAAAAGGAAGGCTCGGGCCACATTCAGTAAGTGTTGGTGTTTGCGTTCCACCAAACCATTTTGTTGTGGTGTTTCAACACAATTGGTTTGATGGATAATGCCCTTCCGTTTGTAAAAATCATTCATTATAAATTCAGCTCCATTATCACTACGAATTGAATAAACAGAAGTGCTGAATTGTGTTTCAACGAAGACAACAAAATTACGAATATGTTGACGAGTCTCACTCTTGTTATTCATTAGAAAAATCCAAGTAAACCGTGAGTAATCATCTATCACGGTGAGAAAGAAACGGTGACCATCTATGGACAAAGTGGAGAATGGCCCCCAAATATCTACATGCAGTAAATCAAACACTTTATTTGTCCTAGTCTCACTAGAAGAAAAAAGAAGTCTTCTTTGCTTAGCTGGGTGGCATATATCACAAGGTGTTACATGGGTGGATGGAATAAAAGGAAAAAGTAAGGACATTTGTTGCAGCACAGTCTTCGAAAGATGCCCCAATCGTCTATGCCATAGAATAAACTCGTCTGTATTACTTGTTGCAGCTCCACATTTGCTATCTACTTTCTGTGTATGTTGGGATTGTTGAATCTCCTTATTGACTATCATGTAAAGACCATTTCTCATTTCAGCTAAACCAATCGTCCTCTGTGATGGGATCTGTTTAATAAAACAAGATTGAGCACCAAAAATGAGTGAACAGTTAAGAGTTGCAACAAGCTTTGTGACTGAAACCAAATTGACACAAAATTGGGGTACATAAAGTGCATCAAAAAGGGTTAATGTGGGTGTTAAATGTATGGTGCATGAGTAATGAGCAGAAACATGATAACCACTAGGTAAGATAATAGGTAATGGTGAAATTTTGCGAATGGATGAAAAGTCAGAAATATGATGTACAATATGATTTGTTGCACCTGTGTCTACTATCCATTGGACATTTAAGCTAGAAATACCTGTTTCATAACCACTACCTGTTGCATTAACACTATATACTTGTGCTACATTACTGACACGAGGAACCATGGGAGGATTAGAGGTAGCTGAATTTGACTTATGCAGAAGCTCCATGAGTTGCTGATATTCATTCTGAGTTATAGGCATATGAGGTTTTGAAGAATTGGAACCTTCTTGTTGAATACTTTGGTGATCGCTACTTGCAACATTAACATTGGATGGTCTAGCATTTGTATGATACCCTGGAGGAAAACCGTGTAGGTTAAAGCATGTCTCAACCATATGGTTGGTTTTGCCACAGTGAGTACACAATTTGTTCGTTTGATATTTACCACCACCATTTCGACCTCTTCCTCTGCCAATTCTCCCTCCATGACTGAAACCTCCTCTTCTATAATTTCCTGGTGCACTTGTAGTATTGAAGGCAGAAGATGGACTTGTATCAAGAACATGATTATCTAGCTTGAATTGCCTTTCTTGCTCAGAAACAAGTGAAAAAGCTCTATTAATGTTAGGTAGAGGATTTATCAACATGATCTGAGATCTTACCGAAGTAAACTGATCATTCAGTCCTCTCAAAAATCGAATGACCTGTTCTTGCTCGCGATACTCTAGGATTCGAGCAATTGCTCCACATGCACAAGGTACAGGACATGTACAAGTAGGGAGAGGTTTGAGATTTTCTAATTCATCCCAAATCGTTTTGAGTTGTGTGAAATACTCAGTAACAAGTTTATCTCCCTGATTCAATTGAAAACCTTCTTCTATCAAATATGAAACTCGAAATATATCTGCTTGGGAGAATCTTTCTTCTAGATCTAGCCAAGCGTCACGAGCATGTTCTATCCAAATGATCGATTTGACTATCGATTCAGAAATGGACTTTGGAGCCACACCATTACCATTATATCACAGCGCTGCCAAGCTGCGAAGGTAGGATCAACAAGATCTGGCGGAGGAATGCTTCCATCAATGAAGCCAAGCTTATTCTTCGAGATCAAAACCACCTTCATTCCTCGAGCCCATGAGTGATAATTTCCACCATTCAATGGTGGTGAAACCAAAATTAGGGCAGGATTTTCACTGGGATGCAAAAACAGTGGATGCGAAGGATTAGTGTGAGGTTCAGGAACTGCAACAAGATTTGTAAGATTCTCCATGAAAGAAATCTGAGAAAATCTTTATGAGAACAAAGAAATTTTCGAAGCAGAATATCAGAGCTCTAAGAGCTCCGATACCATCATAAAATTGAAAAACAAAGCAAGCAAGTAAACTATATAAAAATGTAAAAAAACAAAAGTTAAGTTGTTTAACAGAGAAAAACGCACAGTTAGGGTTTCAATTTCCCCTTTAAATTATGAATTAAATTCCTTAATTAATTGCCCATAATATATTGACAATCAATTCCCCTAAGTTAATTAGAACTCAATCCCTTGGCATCCTAATTCTTCATTATCTTGAAAGAATTCTAGTTCTCTGGCTATTGCTCAAGAAAATAAAGCATTAAACTCAAGAATCACAAGATTGCATAAAACCCTATGTATATCCCTAGAATCATAAGGAATATGATGAATTTATCATGCATGGTTCACGTACCAACATTTCTATTGTCATACAATCACCATAAATCATTTTACAAGATTAAACTCATAGAAATTATTAAGAAAAGACAAATTCATTCAATTATAAAAAGAAAAAATTTCATTAAAGATCAATTCGTAAATATAAAGGTTCGATTCGGTTCCATCTAGCCCAAACTACAAAGAAATCTAGCCTAACATAGTGGAATAAAAACACAAAAAATAGTAAAGCTTTCCCAAAATCTATTGGTGTGATAGTACGGTGAATCTTCAAAGCTTCCAGCGTATTCATGAGTCTAACCCATCTTTGGTACTCCAAAGCATGAAGAATGCGCTTCTATGACAAAAACTAAACTTTAGCTCTTCAAAGTTATGTTTTTGGTACTAAAATTCTCCTTAAACAAGGTGTAGACCCATGCCCTAAGTCAAAACATTGTAATAGGCCTAAGTTGAATCATAACAAGGAGCTAAAGTGCTCATGAACGTACTTTAGCACGCCGCAAATACTTTGCAAAACTGGATGAGTGAGCTAAAGAGCTCACGAGAGCACTTTAGCGTGCTCTTTAATTTGAGGAAGAGTTTCTTCACGATAGCGCATGTTAGCGCCCTCCCATCGAAGATTTTCTTCAATTTACTGCATCTAGCACGTTTTAGCTAAAAAACCCTCCTCGATCCGGTGCTGAATTTGCTTCTAGGACATGCTTAGGACTTCATTGATTTTCAACTTCATACTCTAATTTATATCAATTTACCTTCAAAAAAAGCAAGAATCAGTAATATTAGTTCATATAATTCAACTTTCATGCTTTTTCAACAATTAGCCTTATATGTTCTCATGCTTTTGACTAGATAATACATGAAATTTTAGTCTTTAAAACATGATGGTTTATCATGTATGATCACTTAAGTGCATTTGTATACAAATTTAGTTATTTCTCAACAAAATCACTAGTTTTTTTTATTCTCTCTCAAAGTTCTTTATGTACTTTCTCTCTTACATCATTTTCCGTGGATAAATAATACGTTTGTGAAAAATATGTTGCCTAACTTGTTGATAAATCAGTCGCGCTAGATAAATGAACAATTGAAAATTATATTTGCAATTTTACGGAAGTATACTTTATTGTAGTTATAGCGGTTTAGATGACCCATTCTCCATTAAATTAATTAAGAGCACTGACACATGTTAAATGTTGGCTTGTTTTCAAATGGGTTGCGGTGCAGCATTAGATAATTGAATATATATACTGGAGATAACTACCAAAAAAATTATACTGGAGATTTGGTGGATAGGTGCCGTCTTTTGCATACTTTTTTGGTGAAGAAGAAATGAAAAACGTATATGTTTAATTATTTCTTCTAAGAAAATTATTTTTTGCCTAAAATATTTTCTCATTCAAACTTTGATTATATATTATTTTATGTTTAAAAAATGGAATTCAAACATATAAAATTTATAGGTTGATCGAGCTCGCTTTTTAATAACAAATTTTGCCCTAATTTTATTTGGCCTCATTTGTTGGAAGCACGTGTAAGTTAATAGGTTTGCTAATGCCTTGTAGTTATCCATTCACAATTCACATTCAAAATCAATGTCCAAACTTTTTATTACAGTATTCTTTACAAGAAGTATTGATTTTATATATTTCCTTCGAGTGCAAGACCCACCCTCTATGTATTTCCTTTGTATACTCTAATAGGAAAATACTATTCCAAACCTTGAAAGAGATACAGGGATAATAAAAATAAATAAATAATCTTCTAACGAAAAGCAGAAATATGCAGGGTAAAAAACTTTATGAAAGCTTATTTCAAAGAAAATACAAGGGTTTTTAAAATTATTTAAGGTGGAGGGAGATTATATTTACAATATTTTTTCTCTTTCAACTGTTTTTACAATTATAGGATCAAAATTAAATTAAAGTTTATAAAATGACAATAAATGATAGTTAATTTAAATTTAATCCAACAATTATAAAAGTAGTTTGAAAAGGTGGTAAATATAACCTCTCCTTTAAGATTGTAACGAGTGATTATAGCAGTGTCCAAAAAACCAGAGTTGAACTAAAAATTGATAAACCGGTTATGTAATTGGGATATAATAAAAGATCGGACAAGCAAGGAACCGATGCGAATCAATACTTGTTTTTATAAAAATTGGTGAGCTAGTCGGTTTAAATAAACCCAAACTCGGGTCATGCATTCTTGTTTTTTATTAAAAACAAACAAACGATTGAGAGCAGGAGCTACAAACGTAGAGAAGAAGTCGAGGAGAAGAACCACAGCCACCAACCATCGTGCCTTGTGCTCATCTACTAACTTCGTTGTTGTTGTTTGAGAAGAAGAGGTGGTGTCGTTGCTGTTCCTGGTCTGCAACCTGAAAATGGAAGTGAAGAAGCTGGTGCTTGCGCTTGCTGGCAAAAAATTTAAAATAATGCTTTTTAATTAAATAATTACGTATTTATTGTAGTTTTATAAAAAACTATGAATCCATTGCACATGGTGACGTTTTTTTTGGGCGTCACATGTGACGCCCCATTGAGGCGTCTCACCCTAATGGGGCGTCTCTCATGAGGTGTTGACATGTGTCATATTTTTCAAAAAAAATTAATTTAATCATAAAACTTCTGAAGGTCATAACTTTTGACTCGAGTATCCAAATCTGGTAATTGTTTTTTTTGATTCCACATAACTTTTCGAGATCTACGCAATGCATCTCATTTGACATATTTTATTTCTCAATTTTAATTTGCAAGAATGGTATTATAAGAGTGGTTAAACCCAAAAGTTTCTGAGTTCTTGATTTGCGATTTAATATAAATAAATAAAATTTTGACACGTGTTGACACGTGTCACATTTTTAAACTAGAAGTCTCTGAGTTCTGCGTTTGTGATTTAATACAAAAAAAATCAAAATTTGATTTGTGATTTAAATTAAAAAAATAATTTTTTATTTTTATTATAAAAAAATTTGGTTTGTGATTTAAATTAAAAGTAACAATTATTATTAATAAGGAAAACAAAATAAAGATTTGATTTGTGATTTAAATTCAAAACTCAAAACCTGACACATCGTCAATCATTTCTAAATTGGGTTTCAATTAAGAGGCAATCACGCCTAATTTAGGTAATTTTATTTTTGAAAAACATTCATAAGTCTTCATCAATTTCAGACCACGAATAATAACCCAGAAGCTTATAACATTAATCATTAATTTCAAAAATAATGTTCTTCTTCCTTAGAGATTTAGAATTTTTATTTAATTATTTCCTTTATTTCTACAGATTTTTCAAATTGATTTTTTAGTTTAAATCACAAATCAAATCTTTATTTTGTTTTCCTTATTAATAATAATTTTGAGATGTTTTTTAACTTAAATCACAAACCAAATTTTTGTTATAATAAAAAAATTATTAAAAAAACTAAATCACAAATCAAAATTTTATTTATTTTTTTATATTAAATCACAAATTCAGAACTCAGATGCTTCAGCGTTTAACCGCTCTTATAATACTATTCTTGCAAATTAAAATTGAGAAATAAAATATGCCAAATGAGATGTCATTGCGTAGATCTCGAAAAGTTATGTGAAATCAAAAAAAGAATTACCTGATTTGCATACTCGAGTCAAAAGTTATGACCTTCAGAAGTTTTATGATTAAATTAATTTTTTGTGGAAAAAAAATGACACGTGCCAACACCTCGTGAGAGACGCCCCATTACGGTGTCTCCCATTAGGGTGAGACGCCTCAATGGGGCGACATGTAACGCCAAAAAAAAAAGTCACAGAACGCAATAGTTCCTTAATTTTTCCCAAAAATGCAATAAATACATAATTATTTAATTAAAAAACATTATTTTAATTTTTTTGGCCGCACTTTCTAGGAAAAGGTAACTGGACTAGAGAAATCTGAAATTCCGAATTGAGCAGATGTAATAAAAAAAATATAGATACCAGTCATTTGCTCACATTTTTCAAGTAAAACTTTTAGTACTTTTCTTCCTTTATTTATTTTTTTTTTGTTTTTTTTTGTTTTTTTTGTTAGGGTTTTCTGGAATCAGTAATTCAAAAATTTCTCCATGTGAATTGCCATATCATGTGTTTTTAATGTTTTATTTCTTTTTGGTAAAGCAATGTTTTATTTCTTCATTCTTGTGATTGTGTGGTTTTGATATTTTTTTTGTTGCCTTTACGTGAGAAAAAAATCTAACATACTATTATTGTATGTACATTGCATATTAACAAGAGCATAACATATCAATTGATATATATTTTTGTATAGAGGAAAAAAAATAATTTTAATATTATAATTATATATTCTCTGAAATATATAATTTATAATTTTATTTTAAATTACTGTTATACCTTATAAAGCACCGACTCTTCAAAAATTCTGACGTGTCATGTCCGAAACTTCCAGACACTCCGACACTCCTCGATACTCCAACACGCATTATAGAAATTCAAAATAAGGTTCAAAGGTTACGTTGCGTTGAGTTTTTAGTTCCAACTATTAGATTTGTTAGATTACGATTACCATTTTATTGAGTTTAATATAAATATTTGGTATACCTTATGTTTCTTTGCAAAATTTATGAATATTATAAGTTTAGATTCATTTTTTTTGTTAAATTATTGAATATTAAATATAGTATATACTACATAAATTAAAATTATTATTTAATATCAAAACGTGTCCTAACGTGTCAAAATCTAACATTTTTTGGAGTTAACATGTCAGAGTATCGTGTCGTATCTTGTCACGTGTCCCGTGTCGGTATTGGTGCTATATAAGTTATACCCTAATACTCATTACGACAATACTACCACACCGAAGATGTTATTCATCGACTAAAGCATAACTAGGCTGCCACCTAGGAAGCACGTACACTTATAAAAACAGGAAGAGTCGGGTCTGACACGCTCCGACACGGCGACACGCTCCGACACGGTGTCGGACACGCGGTTGACTTTTTCCGACATGTTGACCATTCCGACACGTGAATTTGACGGTGTCCGACACGGTCAAATGGCATTTTCGTAATTTTTTTTTATTTTTTTTCAATTTTTTATTTTTTTATTTTTTTATTTTTAATATATTAATAAAGCTTCTACCTGATCATATCAATTTTATTTTTTTTGTCTTTTTTCCCCTTAAGTAGATAAGAGATCATCTCAGTATCATTATTGTCAATTCCTATTACGCTCTTATTGTATCTCATTCTCTCTGATCTCTCTCTAATATTATTTGTTCTCTCTATCTGATATTTCTCTCATCCCAATTTTTTTTTTATTATTAAAGCTTCCATCTTTATAACGTGTTGATGGGTATTATTAATTTAGTTTCATTTTTTTGTTAAATTATTAAATATTAAATAAAATATACACTATATAAATTAAAAATATTATTTAATATTAAAACATGTCCCAACGTGTTAAAATCCATAATTTTTTAGGATTGACGTGTCAGAGTGTCGTGTCACATGTTGTACCGGTGCTACATAGGCTGCCGCTTCACAAAGGTCTACTTTGGGGTAGTTCAATAATGATGTCAAATTTTAATATCTCAAGACTTAGGATGTGTCTGATTCTGTTTTGAAATTTTGGCTAGTGTAAGAACCCGCACCGCTAATTAAGGTAATTAGTGAATTAATTATGATAATTAGAAAATGATTCCATAATTGACCTTAATAATTATTATTGGGCTTAAATAAATATATTGAGTGAGTAAAAATGCTGAAAGTCGCTTTCGGAAGAAAAGCGCAGATATCGGTTCTGTTACCAGGTATAAATGCGTACCGGAAAAGTATCCCGGAAAATTATAACGAATGCATGATAATTACTAGAATATTATGTAGGACTTGTAAAACAAGTTTCAGGTCAAAATAATGTAATCTGATGCCAGAACTGATACTGGCTATGGAAAAGCGCGTACCGGAAAGGTGCTCCGAAAAATAAAATAAAAATATGAAAAATCTTAGAAAAATGTGTAGGTCTAGATTCCAAAGTTTGGGATCAATATCTTTTGCGTTGCTATTAAGGCTAATACTGCGCATTAAGGCTTAAATGCCTATTTATACATTAGTTGCACAAATTTCTAGGGCATTGTGCAGCCACCTACGTAGGAAACTTGAGGCCATTTGCTGCCACCACCTTTCTTCATCCTTCTTTGCTTGTTTTATGCAAAGTCTTCATCTTTCCTTCTTATTTCACCTTCTAGACACTTGGTTGAGGGTGTGTGAGCTTGGTGGAGAGGGTGAGTGCTCTTCCCTGAGTTGTAGTTGCTGTGAGGAAGCTGTTTTGGAGGCTGTGTGGTGTTGAGTGGGAGTTGTGAGCTTCTCCTTGGTTGTAGGAGCTCTAAGAAGCCACCTTTGAGAAGAAAGGACTTATCTTGGTGTGCATTTTTGTGCACTGTGGAAAGGCAGTTTTTGGGAGCTGTTTTGTGAGCTCCAAGAGCATCATCTACCCTGCTTTTGGCTTGTGGTATGATCATCACCTTTGAACTTGTGTTTTTATGCTTAAAAATGGAACCTTGATGCATGTATGTAACTAAGTTGATAACTTAAGGGTGGGGTAGGTTAAACACACCTAGAAATGCATGTTCAAGTGTCTATAATCGGTTAAAAGTGGGATCTTTGGACTGGATATTCACGAAATGAAGAAACTGCATTCTGTCGTGAGATATCTGGATATTTGTCGAGCAGATATCCGGATATCAGTATCCGGATATGGTATCCGGATATTCATATCCGGATATGGTATCCGGATATTCATATTCGGATGTGGGGACTGGGTATCCGGATATGGTATATCCGGATATGGCCAGTGTGATATCCGGATATGGCATATCCGGATATGTCCCTTGTAATATCCGGATATTCTGGGATTGCGCAGAACAGTAGCTGTGTTGTGTGAACAGTAAGCTATTGGGGGTTTGTGGACCCTAGATTAAGGAAGTTGAACTTCTGTAATTAATAAACTAAGTCAGAATCATATGATTAAGGGCTTATGGCTTTGTTGGGAGCCTTAAGACGTAAAACGTAAAGGAAAGGTGTAGTCTTTAAGTTATATGCTTGTGATGCATAATTAATATTATATTATTGGTCCATATCAAATTGTGATACTGCTGAGTTTGGACTTGAGAGTGGTTGGACTCTTGGCTTGGATAGCTAGCTTGCAAGGTAAGCTTTCGTGTTCTCGGTTTAGCCATTTTGTGGTTCCACCATGTCCCATGGGGATGTGGTTTATGCATGCTGTGTTACATGCTTTGATGTTTTGGAAATGTTGTTGAGCTATTATATGCAATGTGCTTTTATGATATGCATGTGGTGTCCACCTATACGGTAAGCCTGAGTATGTGGTACATACAAGATGGTGAGGCTGTGGGTGAGGTGCAAGCGGTGTTCCTTGTACTCATGTGGGTTTAGACGTATTCCTGCATTTCTCTGGCCAGTAGATTTGATAAACACACATGGCATGATTATCTGCTGCATCGCATAGTTTTGGAACTTATATTGTAAATACTGTTTTTGAACTTATATTACACATGTAAGTGAGCTTGGGGTGGAAGATCCTTGAGGACCCCTTGTCTTACTGAGATTTCTTGTTTAGAGATCTCACCCCACGTTTGGGGACGCTTATTTCAGTTTCAGGTAATGTTGAGGGCTCAGGTGGCAGGAGGCCAGAGCTGAGCTAGACTATCTGTATTTTGCTGACATGATGGATGCTGATTATTTGATTGCTGTTTATGTTTTTCCGCTTTGATTTATTCATGAGGTATTTCAGTTAGTTGTCTTGCAATCTACATACAGGCAGTATTTTATGAAATTGATTAAGTAATCAAGTTGGCTAAGGTTAATGACGTCATAATTGAATTAAAGAAAAAGTTATTCCGCATTTTAATTAAGCGTGGCTTAATACGATAGTATGTTAACAATCCGGGTTAACACGGGCTGTTACATTTTATGGTATCAGAGCACTTTCTAGGGAAAAGCCTGTATGTATTGCAATAACTTAGGATGTGTCGTTGCGTGTCTACTTTGCGTTCTCTCTGATTGGTGTGTATTATGATGATGCATATGTGACCACATGGTGTGGGCCTGATCAACTCATTCTTTGTGTAACTTGTGCAGAGTCATGGTGCCACCAAGGAGGAACCCTAGTACGACTGAGGATCAATCGGATCCTATCCTGGCTGCATTAGCTGAGATGCAGGCGGCCCGACTAGCCGACCAGGAGGCCACGAGGTTGGCAAACCAGGCGATGCTGGACGCCATCAGAGAGGCGAACCGGCGAGCCACTGCTGAGGTTCTGGAGGAGAACCGGATGGCCAACATGACTATGATGAGGGTCATGTTGGAGGAGTTGAGACTGGTCCTGCTGCTGGCCAGTGTCCTCCACCACCTCTACCGCCGCCACCGCCTCCACCTCCGCCTAGTCAACAGGAGGACACCCAGAGTCAGATGGGTGAGGGCAGTCATTTGACGGGGGCTTTGCAGACCATACCCGTATTTGCTGAGGATCGTGACGAGATCGACCGCAGGCTTAATGCTTTCCGCAGGCATAAGCCACCTTCTTTAGGCGGATCTTATGATCCCATTGCTGCTGCCAGATGGCTACAGGCGTTGGACAAGATCTTCCGGATCATGCAGTGAACTGATCCGCAGAAGCTGATGTTTGCCACTTACATGCTGGAGGGCGAGGCCCATGAGTGGTGGACCAACATTTCTCACATCTACGAGATGCAGGGCCGTGTGATGACGTGGCCGTTCTTTGAGGAGTGTTTTCTGGGTCAGTATTGTCCTTATGACTCTCAGGAGAGGAAGCAAGGAGAGTTTGACCGTTTGGTGCAGGGCTCGTTGTCGGTCGACGAGTACCTGGCCAAGTTTAATGAGCTGGTCAAGTTCGCCCATTTCCGCATGGCGAGACCGACTCTTGTATTTCTTGCTGCTAAGTTCCGGAGGGGACTTAATGAGGACATTGCCGGACATCTTGCTGGTTCTGCTTCGAGAGACTTCGGAGCTTTAGTACAGCAGTGCCGCGACATTGAGGACTACTGTCGGGCGAGTCAGCCCAAGAAGGCCAAGATTGAGGCGCCACAGGGAACCGGCGGTTCCGCTCCCTGGAGGGACAGGAAGTTTTCAAACAAGGGCAAGGGCAAACAGTTGGCGGCTAAGCAAGCGCCAAATCAATTTAAAAGGACTTCTACTCAGGGAAACACAGCGAGACCTCCTGCTCCTAGATGCTCGGGATGCGGGAAATCACATTTTGGGCCGTGTTCTACCGGACAGTTGATATGCTTCCAGTGTGGCAAGGAGGGCCACTACTCCAGAGATTGCCCGACGGCGAGAGTTGCTGCAGTGCAGGCTGTGCCATTGCAGATGGTTCCTACTGGGGCACCAGCCGTGCCACCCACTACGGGGCGTGTGTATACTTTGGATCGTCAGCAGTCGGACGGAGCTCCGAACCTGGTCAGAGGTATTGTTACCATTGGAGGTTCAGCTGTTGATGTGCTTTTTGATTCCGGGGCAACGCATTCTTTTGTTGCTACCCCTATTGCTGTGGGGCTTGAGTTGCCCAGTGATGTGCTTTCTCCACCGATGCGGGTGACCACCGCCACCGGAGAAAAATGTTTGACCTCCATTGTTCATCGCGATGTAGCTTTTCAGTGGGATGGCCGTGACTTCTCGGTAGATCTGATAGGATTGCCGATGGCCAACCTGGAGATTATTCTGGGCATGGATTGGTTGTTCAGAAACTGTGCATTGATTGATTGTTGTGCCAAGAGAGTGATGATGTCTCCGGGTGGGTCCACAGCCAGTTGCTCACCGTTCATTTCAGTCCTGCAGGCGAGGAGGGCCTTGAGAGCAGGGGCATTTGGCTATGTCATGTTGGGAGGTTTGGTGAGTGGGACACAGGAGGATCTCACTAGCATTCCTGTGGTGAGGGAATTCCTCGAGGTGTTTCCCGAGGAGATTCTTGAGTTTCCACCGCAGAGGGAGATAGAGTTCTCCATAGACTTATTGCCTGGTGTGGGGCCTATATCGTTGGCTCCATACCGGATGTCGCCACCAGAGTTGGCGGAGCTGAAGAAGCATATCGAGGAGCTTTCAGCGAAAGATTTCATACGACCGAGTGTGTCTCCCTGGGGAGCACCGGTCATTTTTGTGAAAAAGAAAGATGGGACCATGCGGTTGTGCACAGACTACAGACAGTTGAACAAGGTGACAATCAAGAACAAGTATCCTCTTCCACGCATTGATGATTTGCTGGATCAGCTCAGGGGTGCTTGCTTATATTCCAAGATCGACCTCCGGTCTGGTTACCATCAGATACGGGTAAAGCCGGAGGATGTCCCAAAGACAGCGTTTCGCTCGAGGTACGGGCATTATGAGTACTTGGTGATTCCGTTTGGACTCACAAATGCACCCGCAGTGTTCATGGACTACATGAACAGGATCTTCCAGCCGTACCTGGATCAGTTTGTGATCGTCTTCATTGACGACATCTTAATTTACTCCAAGACGGATGAGGAGCATGTTGAGCACTTGAAGATTGTTTTGCAAGTGTTGAAAGAGAAAAAGCTATATGCTAAGCCGTCAAAATGTGAGTTTTGGCTCAAGGCGGCGAAATTTATGGGTCATGTAATTTCCACTGATGGAGTTGCAGTTGATCCTAACAAGATTGAGGCCGTGATGGACTGGATGAGGCCCAAGACGGTTACAGAAGTGAGAAGCTTCTTGGGTTTGGCAGGGTACTATAAGAGGTTCATAGAGGGATTTTCCAAGATGGTGTTACCGATGACTCGCCTTACCCGAAAGGAGACTCCATTCGTGTGGACACATGAGTATGAGGAGTGTTTCCAGGAGTTGAAGGAGAGACTGACTACTGCTCCTGTGTTAGTCCTTCCCGATCCTGCGGAACAGTTTGAGTTATACTGCGATGCCTCTGGTAAAGGACTAGGCTGTGTGTTGATGCAGAAAGGGAAAGCTGTCGCCTATGCTTCAAGACAGTTGAAACCTCATGAGGATAACTACCCGACTCACGAGTTGGAGTTGGCGGCCATTGTTTTTGCTTTCAAGATTTGGAGGCATTACCTGTTTGGCATGAAGTTTGTTGTATTCAGTGATCACAAGAGCCTGAAGTATCTGTTTGACCAAAAGGAGTTGAACATGAGACAGCGAAGATGGATGGAGTTCTTGAAGGACTATGACTTTGAGTTGAGGTACCATCCTGGTAAGGCCAATGTGGTAGCCGATGCTTTGAGTCGGAAATCCGTGAGCTTATCCAGCTTGATGATGAGCGACTACGAGGTGATTGAAAAGTTCAGAGACTTGAGAGTGAACTCCTTGTTTGGGGGTGCACTGCTTGAGATGGAAACAACAGAGGTGATTAATGAGCTGATGGAGAAGATTAAAGAGGCGCAAGTGCAGAGAGAGTGCCTTGATTATGTGAAGAACCAGGACGGTGTGTCTTGGAACGAGGATGGATTGCTGCTGTTCCAGAAGAGGATTGTTATTCCTCGAGGGCCATTGACCGAAGAGGTTATGACAGAGGCTCATAAGGGCCGGTTTACTATCCACCCTGGTGCCACGAAAATGTACCAGGACTTAAAGAGAAATTTTTGGTGGTCGGGCATGAAGAAGGACATAGCGGTCTACGTGTCCAAATGCCTTATATGTCAGAAAGTAAAGATTGAGCACCAGAAATCGTCTGGTAAACTTCAACCTCTTGAAATTCCATAGTGGAAGTGGGAGAGTATTTCCATGGACTTCGTGGTGGGATTGCCTAGAACTCAGGCTGGTTGTGACTCTATCTGGGTCATTGTGGACAGATTAACCAAGTCTGCCCATTTTCCTCCAGTGAAGGTGAGCTTCACTACAGAGCAGTTGGCCAAGCTTTATGTCCGCGAGATTGTGAGGCTTCACGGGGTGCCCGAGAGTATCATCAGTGATAGGGACCCGAAGTTCACATCTCGGTTCTGGGAGGCGCTGCAGGAGGCCTTTGGTACGCAGTTGAGATTGAGTACCGCCTATCACCCTCAGACTGACGGTCAGACTGAGCGGACCATCCAGACATTGGAGGACATGTTGAGAGCTTGCACATTGGAGCAGGGTTCTGCATAGGATAGGTACCTTCCGTTGGTAGAATTCTCGTACAACAACAGTTTTCATGCTAGCCTGGGCATGGCACCCTACGAGGCGCTGTATGGTAGGAGGTGTCGGACTCCTACCTGCTGGTCTGAGGTTGGAGATAAAGAGCTATTTGGCTTGGACTTTGTCCAAGATACTACCCAGCAGATCCAGATGATCAGGGAAAAGTTGAAGCAGGCGCAGAATCGCCAGAAAAGCTACTATGATGTCAAGCATCGACCACTGGAGTTCAGTGAGGGTGAGCACGTGTTTGTGAAACTTTCACCTGTCACCGGTGTTGGACGGGCACTCGGAGTGAGGAAGTTGAGCCCTCGGTTCATTGGGCCCTACCAGATCCTTGGTAGAGTAGGACCTGTTGCCTATCTACTCGCCTTGCCTCGAACCTAGCCAACATCCACGACGTGTTTCACGTGTCTCAGCTTCGGAGGTACATAGCAGATCCTTCGCACGTAGTGCAGCCGGATGATGTGGAGGTTCGGGAGAACCTAAAGACTCCCGTCGGACCACTCAAGATTCTCGATCGAGGCGAGAAACAGCTTAGAAGCAAGATCATTCCGATGGTAAAGGTGCAGTGGACTGGGCGTAGTCCCGAGGAGTGCACGTGGGAGCGAGAGGATGAGCTTCTCCGACAGTATTCCGACTTCCGAGACAGGTATATTTCTGATTTTGAGGACAAAATCCTTAAAAAGGTGGGGTGAATGTAAGAACCCGCACCGCTAATTAAGGTAATTAGTGAATTAATTATGATAATTAGAAAATGATTCCATAATTGACCTTAATAATTATTATTGGACTTAAATAAATATATTGAGTGAGTAAAAATGCTGAAAGTCGCTTTCGGAAGAAAAACGCAGATACCGGTTCTGCTACCCGGTATAAATGCGTACCGGAAAAGTATCCCGGAAAATTATAACGAACGCATGATAATTACTAGAATATTATGTAGGACTTGTAAAACAAGTTTTAGGTCAAAATAATGTAATCTGATGCCAGAACTGATACTGGCTATGGAAAAGCGCCTACCGGAAAGGTGCTCCGAAAAATAAAATAAAAATATGACAAATCTTAGAAAAATTTGTAGGTCTAGATTCCAAAGTTTGGGATCAAGATCTTTTGCGTTGCTATTAAGGCTAATACTGCGCATTAAGGCTTAAATGCCTATTTATACATTAGTTGCACAAATTTCTAGGGCATTGTGCAGCCACCTACGTAGGAAACTTGAGGCCATTTGCTGCCACCACCTTTCTTCATCCTTCTTTTCTTGTTTTATGCAAAGTCTTCATCTTTCCTTCTTATTTCACCTTCTAGACACTTGGTTGAGGGTGTGTGAGCTTGGTGGAGAGGGTGAGTGCTCTTCCCTGAGTTGTAGTTGCTGTGAGGAAGCTGTTTTGGAGGCTGTTTGGTGTTGAGTGGGAGTTGTGAGCTTTTCCTTGGTTGTAGGAGCTCTAAGAAGCCACCTTTGAGAAGAAAGGACTCATCTTGGTGTGCATTTTCGTGCACTGTGGAAAGGCAGTTCTTGGGAGCTGTTTTGTGAGCTCCAAGAGCATCATCTACCCTGCTTTTGGCTTGTGGTATGATCATCACCTTTGAACTTGTGTTTTTATGCTTAAAAATGGAACCTTGATGCATGTATGTAACTAAGTTGATAACTTAAGGGTGGGGTAGGTTAAACACACCTAGAAATGCATGTTCAAGTGTCTATAATCGGTTAAAAGTGGGATCTTTGGACTGGATATTCACGAAATGCAGAAACTGCATTCTGTCGTGAGATATCCGGATATTTGTCGACCAGATATCCGGATATCAGTATCCGGATATTCATATCCGGATATGGTATCCGGATATTCATATTCGGATGTGGGGACTGGGTATCCGGATATGGTATATCCGGATATGGCCAGTGTGATATCCGGATATGGCATATCCGGATATGTCCCTTGTAATATCCGGATATTCTGGGATTGCGCAGAACAGTAGCTGTGTTGTGTGAACAGTAAGCTATTGGGGGTTTGTGGACCCTAGATTAAGGAAGTTGAACTTCTGTAATTAATAAACTAAGTCAGAATCATATGATTAATGGCTTATGGCTTTGTTGGGAGCCTTAAGACGTAAAACGTAAAGGAAAGGCGTAGTCTTTAAGTTATATGCTTGTGATGCATAATTAATATTATATTATTGGTCCATATCATATTGTGATACTGCTGAGTTTGGACTTGAGAGTGGTTGGACTCTTGGCTTGGATAGCTAGCTTGCAAGGTAAGCTTTCGTGTCCTCGGTTTAGCCATTTTGTGGTTCCACCATGTCCCATGGGGATGTGGTTTATGCATGCTGTGTTACATGCTTTGATGTTTTGGAAATGCTGTTGAGCTATTATATGCAATGTGCTTTTATGATATGCATGTGGTGTCCACCTATACGGTAAACCTGAGTATGTGGTACATACAAGATGGTGAGGCTGTGGGTGAGGTGCAAGCGGTGTTCCTTGTACTCATGTGGGTTTAGACGTATTCCTGCATTTCTCTGGCCAGTAGATTTGATAAACACACATGGCATGATTATCTGCTGCATCGCATAGTTTTGGAACTTATATTGTAAATACTGTTTTTGAACTTATATTACACATGTAAGTGAGCTTGGGGTGGAAGATCCTTGAGGACCCCTTGTCTTACTGAGATTTCTTGTTTAGAGATCTCACCCCACGTTTGGGGACGCTTATTTCAGGTTCAGGTAATGTTGAGGGCTCAGGTGGCAGGAGGCCAGAGCTGAGCTAGACTATATGTATTTTGCTGACATGATGGATGCTGATTATTTGATTGCTGTTTATGTTTTTCCGCTTTGATTATGATGTTATGTTGAGACTATTGTTGGGCACTGTGCCTTATTTGGTGAGCATGGGGTTTGTCCATGCCACATGGTTTTGTTATTGTCTTTTAATTGAAGTTGTAATTAAAGTATCAGGATTTTGACCCAGGCTATGTGTTGTAGTCCTGCGGCTTTAGATACTCACCTTATATTTATTCATGAGGTATTTCAGTTAGTTGTCTTGCAATCTACATACAGGCAGTATTTTATGAAATTGATTAAGTAATCGAGTTGGCTAAGGTTAATGACGTCATAATTGAATTAAAGAAAAAATTATTCCGCATTTTAATTAAGCGTGGCTTAATACGATAGTGTGTTAACAATCCGGGTTAACACGGGCTGTTACAGCTAGCAAATTTTTGGATTACTTTTTTGAAAAATTAAGTTATTTCCGAAACAGATTTGGAAACTTAAAAAAAAAAAAATTATTTGGAAAAATAGCAATCTAGAAATTGTCTTTATGTCTTGCTATTAACTGAATGAAATAGTAGAATCTTTGTTTACCGAAAAAGGAGAGAGTAGAATCTAATCTATGTACATTTCTCATATATGCACCGTTTTCTAATTTCAAAATTATTAAGCAACAATAGGTCTATTGCATTTTAGGCACAGTTGAGATGTAAGATGATGTTGAATTGAAAGGAATGTTATCAATAAATCTCATTCCGGTAGATTGGAATTTTAAGTATAATAAAGAAATTTGAAATATAAAATATAGGTTCGTATATATTTATTTGGGTTAAGTGGTTCAAACTCGTTGGTTAATCAGTGACGCATTAACACGGTACCTAGTTGTATCAATTGTTGGGTATAACTCATACTTCGGCAAGTTGATGAGTGTCTTTGTTGGCGGGGTCAGCAAAAAGATAACTGAGTCCATGAATAGCTGTTATTAGGATTTTCTATTTCTTAGTAGTTTGGGCTTGGACCCATGAATAGCTCTGTTGTTGGGGTTTTCTAATCCTATTTATATTCTCCTTATAAATCGAGTGTCTTGTAACGAGTGGCGGTGAAGTGAATATAGTACAGACAAACTAAACGTAGCCTACATTGGAAGAATCAGGATAAATCACCGTGTCAATCTCTCTTCGCTTTCTCTTTTGTTTTGTGTGATTGTCAATTTTTAACTTCTATGATCGGGCCGTATTTAATAATATTGTATTAGAGAATAGTGAAACTTAAATTTCACAAAACTTTTAATATATTTATTTTAAGATTCTTACCTTACTTAGTTATACAAATAAATAATAACTTCAAAAAAAAAATTTATTTCTTAAACCAAGCAAAAGTATATTCTAGCAATAGCAAATTTTGTCAAAAAAGTTATAAAATATACTTATTCATTTAAAAAAAATAAGGAAAGATTATACTTAACACTATTTTAGGCTTACCACTTTTATTTTGGTAATCTAGGCTTACCACTTTTATTATTTTTGTAGTTACCGTTGGATTAATTTGAAATCAATGGTTGAAAAAGAGGGAAAATTAACTGCCGTTTATTTGAAATTAATCTAACTATAACCAAAAAAATAATAAGATTGTAAGCTAAAATGGTGGTAAATCTAATCGCTGGCTTTTTGACCTTTTTACCCTTCATTAGATAAATAATAACTATTTTGCCCCTTACCCAAAACTATTCACCCACCTTCCCCTTTTTAATCTATTAACTTCGAAATTTAATCGACTAAATAGTAAAAAACGTACAAACATTTACCCGTGATTTAATTGATTAAATCTCCCTCTTAAATTTAATCGATTAAATATTCCATCACAAGTCAAAACATTCAAGCTTAGATGTTTAGAATCACTCTATTACGTTTTGGTATGCCTAAACCAACATTAAAAGCAATTATTGTACATTTAAGGAATCGAAAATGTACGTTTGTACTCTGAGTACAAAAAGTTGTTCCCCAACTCACATTAATTAAGTTCATGAGTGTAGAAACTCATTGAACCAAAAAAATCCGTGGAAAATGATCAATATTGTCAAAACTACTGGTTTAATTGATTAACTTGTATTGGTTTAATCGATTAAAGGTTTAGACCAGTGTATGCTTATACATTGCTTGTTTGAGGAAATAAGTAGAGTTAGAATATATGCTTTTCTTGTTTTTATATAAATTTGCAGATATAGTATACATATTTTGGTGCATATATAATTTCTAATATAATAAATTCTTAATGCTTAAATAACACTAAATATAGTAGTAGACGACCGTGCAAAAAGCATAGCCAGATGTTATGTAGATAAAAATAATATTTTCTTTAAACTTTTTTGATTAAACATCAGCTCCAAAGGGGTAAAGTAACTAGTGGTAGCAATTAGCAAACAAATGAAACATTATAATCGAAAGATTAAACAAGAAAATTAACTCCAACAGGTCTTGCACTGGGCTATTTTCTGGCATTTGGGATGGACGCAATTGGTTTTGCATAATTACCCATTTTCACTACTAGAAATATTTGAATTTTTTACAGAATGTTTCCGTTGCAAATGATGAAAATTCTATTGAAAATGCATTTTTCGACGAAATTTGCGACGGAATTTTTTCGTCTGAAAATCCTTTGTCGAAGGGCAACAGAATTTTTTTCCATCGGAAGTTTACCGTCACAAGCCTTATATTTCCCTAGAAAAATAAAGCCATAATATAATATTTATTTAATAAATTCCATTGAAAATTTGAATGGAAGTTATTTCCGTCGAAAAGTTCTGTCACAGTTTGCAACGAAATTTAATTAGAATTCCGCTGAAAATACCAATGGAAATATTTTCCTTTGAAAATTCTAACACAAAAAAAAAGAGACACATTTCGTACTGGTCCAACATTTCTACTTTGTTCAGCTTCTTCTTCACAAAATAGACGAAAAAAACAAAAAAAAAAACAGAAGAAGTAAAACAAGAGAAGTACATCATTATCAATCCAAATCATTTTCATACCAACAAAAGGATCGACCATACGCAATTTCTACAACTGCAACTTCAAAAAAAAAACTATGGTCTTATCTTCTTGTTTCTCGTTTTCTCCATACAAAGCCAAAACTATGGCTTTATCACCATAACATAAAAGAAAGCTTGAGAAAAAACTACAGATATCCGGATATGGTCAGTATGATATCCAGATATTGCAAATCCGGATATGTCCCTTGAAATATCCGGATATTCTGGGATTTCGCAGAACAGTAGCTGTGCTGTGTGAATAGTAGGCTATTGGGGGTTTGTGGACCCTAGATTAAGGAAGTTGAACTTCTGTAATTAATGAACTAAGTCAGAATCACATGATTAAGGGCTTATGACTTTGTTGGAAGCCTTAAGACGTAAAACTTGAAGGAAATGCGTATTCTTTAAGTTGTATGCTTGTGATGCATAATTAATGATATATTATTGGTCCATAACAGGTTGTGATACTGCTGTGTTTGGACTTGAGAGTGGTTGGACTCTTGGCTTGGATAACTAGCTTGCAAGGTAAGCTTTCGTGTCCTCGGTTTAGCCATATTGTGGTTCCACCATATCCCATGGGGAATGGTTATATGCATGCTGTGTTACATGTTTTTGATATTTGGAAATGCTGTTGAGCTGTTATATGCAATGTGCTTTTATGATATGCATGTGGTGTCCACCTTTACGGTAAGCCTGAGTATGTGGTACATACGATAAGGTGAGGTTGTGGGTGAGGTGCAAGCGGTGTTCCTTGTACTCATGTGGGTTTAGACGTATTCCTACATTTCTCTGGCCAGTAGATAGTAAAAACACACATGGCACAAATATCTGTTGCACTGCATAGTTTTGGAACTAATATTGGAAATATTGTTTTTGAACTTATATTGCACATGTAAGTGAGCTTGGGGTGGAAGATCCTTGAGGACCCATTGTCTTACTGAGATTTCTTGTTTAGAGATCTCACCCCACGTTTGGGGACGCTTATTTCAGGTTAAGGTAATGTTGAGGGCTCAGGTGGCAGGAGGCCAGAGCTGAGTTGATATCATTATGACATGCTGACATGCTGGATGTTGACTACTGTTATGTTTTTCCGCTATGATTATGTTATTGTCTGTTGAGACTATTGTTGGGCATTGTGCCTTATTTGGTGAGCATGAGGTTTGTCCATGCCACATAGACTTGTTATTGTCTTCTTTAGTTCAAGTTGTATTAAAGTATCAGGATTTATGGTCCAGGCTATGTGTTGTAGTCCTGTGACTTTAGATACTTACATTATATTTATACATGAGGTATTCAGTTAGTTGTCTTGCAATTTACATACAGACAGTATTTTATGAAATTGATTAAGTAATCAAGTTGGCTAAGATTAATGACGTCATAATTGAATTAAAGAAAAAGTTATTCCGCATTTTAATTAAGCGTGGCTTAATACGATAGTATGTTAACAATCCGGGTTAATACGGGTTGTTACAGTTTGTGCTTGGGGGCTTTGGGAGAAGCATGTAGTCACTAAACGAAAAAGAAAAAGTAGTCCAAATGTCATGAAATTTGGGAATCTGATTATTAATAATATTTTTAACATAAAACAGGTCTTGTTGGACTGTGTGTCTGTGGATGACCCGGTTGATACCGAGTTGGTGTTGGAGGATTTAGCTGGACAAATAAGCTTTCGGTCCTCGATTTTATCTAGTGCTTGTTCTACTAGACCCCATAGGGGATTGGTTTATGTGCATTGTATGTTTTCTGAAAATTATATCTGTTTATACTATGAGTATTGGATATGTTGTTGAGCTGTATTATGGATTATTTTTCTTTATGTTATAAGTATTGAGATATTGTTGAGCTGTTTTGTAACTGCAAATGTCATATGTTACGTATATGGGGTGGTCCATCCTAGACGGTAATCCCTGAGTATGTGGGCCATATACAATATTGTAACTTCGTGGATGAGGTACAGGGGAGGAGCCTTGTACTGTGGGTTGCAAACGTACGTAATCCTTACCTTTTACTCTCTGACCAATAGGATGCATACACACATGAAATGGACATATGCGGCATTGCACACTTATTGATATATTGCATGACATGCTCATTTTATATACTGCATTGTTTACTACTATAAATGGCCCGGTATGGCCATTCCTCTTAACTTGTTATTAATTTGCTTCTTTATATATTTTCTGCACTGTTTTAGAACTTATATTATACCTATAAGTGAGTTTGTGTGGAGGATCCCTTGAGGAATCATTGTCTTACTGAGATTTTTATTAGAAATCTCACCCCTTCTGCGGCACATTTTTTAGGAGATGACGCTCAAGAAACGAATATTGTTAGTGGCAAGAGGTAGACATAGAGATTTTATTATTTTTTATGAGCCATGCATATTATGATTATTTATTTTGCCATGAGGAGACTCTCTGGTGTCTAGACTTGATGGATTATGTTGATATTTGTGGTAAGCATAGAGATTGTCTATGCCACTATTAAATAATTTGTTTATTTATTGACTTGAGTAATTGTATTGTAGGATCATGAGTTATTGATATTTTTTAATTGTTATTTATGAGTACAAGGTACTTCAGATTTTATCTTAGCACCGTAATAATATAAGGATTGTTATTAAAAGAAAAAGTTAATCCACCGGGATTAGCCTTATTAATTTATATAAAATAATATATTGCTTCCACGATTTAATTATTGCAAATTGTGTTTACGTTAATTATTGCGAACAGGATGTTACATTTCCGCTTTGGGTATGTAAAAGAAATTTAACATTTTTTTCGTTTTTAATTCACATTTTATCAAATGAAAAAGAATAAAAAACATGGATTAAAAGCAAATGCAAATGAGTCAATGATTGTGATTTGAACGAGGTGTGTGGGATCACGTGGCTGTCCAAGAGTTCCTCTCCACGCAAAATTAAGGTAGGGGGAATGTTCGGTGAATGAGAAGATCACGTGGCTGTCCAAGGGTTCCTCTCCACGCAAAATTAAGGAAGGGGGAATGTTCGGTGAATGAGAAGAAATATCAGCAAGATGGGAAAAATATGTAGTGTTCCAGGTCGCATGTGGTCTTTCCATTCAATGAGTGACATTTATATAAAAGTTTATATTTAATTTCTTCTTTTTTCTCTCTCTTCAATAGTTGTCTCATCCTAATTGGTTTGGACCACTGAATCAAAGGTGGTACAGAACCACCAAAATTTATCTCATCCCAATTGGTTTGGACCACTAAAATTCTTCTCCAGCAAGATGATGATGCTGTACGAGTGCAGCAGGACATGATGATATATGTACGTGTCTCGAGAAAAAAAGAATTGTCATATTCAAATTGGGAAATATAACTGGCTAATAGATTGAGATCTTGCAGAGTTAAGGACAAGGGAACAGTAAATATATGGTTCAACTCCTAATCGAGGACAGAAACTCCCATGAGAGTTGACGCCCCAGTTTAATGGATGACTCTACCTTTCCCCTCTCTGAGGGATATCTTCTCCTCTCAAAAAAAAAAAAAAAATTAAGATTCTTTTAAATTAGTGTCAAAATTAAAATTTGAAATCTCATTTGAGAGCCATTAAATCAAAGAAGATCAATGACTCCAATTTATAAGAATGTAACACCGTTGATTTTTTTTTGATTTAATGACTCTCAGATGAGATGTCAAATTTTAAATTTGACACTAATATCAAAAGATCCTACCTCAAAAACAAATGATTTAGAAGATCACGAATACTCTCTGTAATTTATTATCGATTAAATGATTTTTTTTTTTTTTGGTAAACAATGGTTTTACTACTGGGTAAAAATACATTATCTGGATCAATTATTACCAAAAATAAAAATAGGGTCAGAGAATAGAATTATTATGATACATACCCTTAATTTAACATAGACTTGCTAACCCATTATGGCACCATATTAATCAATTAAAAAAGTAAAAAATTGATTTTTAAACAAATTTAAAAATGGATCCTCTCATATGAAAAAGAAATAAATAAGACATGATTATGTGAGAATATCATAACTATACAAAGATAAACCAATTATTATGATTTTGTTAACTACATATTTTAATATCTTTCTTCTCTATTCTTTTTTTATTATTAATCCACCTTTGTATGATTATGATTTTTCATATGATCATGTCAGGTTTAGGGTTTAGAGTTTAACATGAGAAGATCCATATCCAACATTTCTAGATTTGTGAATTGATCACCAACAAATTCTAATCGATTATGGTATCCAAAATAAGTATTTTTCAACGAAATTGGCTTGAAACTCAATATTGAAAAGCGAAAACCATTTTTAAATTCTAATCACTAAGTTTATGAAAACTTGAAAGTGGTTATTTTAAAAGTTAGTTTGAGCTCAATGACATATACCTATGCCTATGATATTCTAACACAATGATGAAGCCTTAAGCCTTATGAGATAAATTTTAAAGTATCCGCTTGCAACATACTAAAATCCTATATTATCAACAAAATAATCTAAATAAATACAGAGTAATAAATTAACTTAATAGCTCACCGCCTACGTAAGATTAAACTAAATAAATCAACAATTTTTTAACTCGAAATATTCACGTACGCGGTTATGCCTGAACCTCATCCTATAAGATAAGAAAAAAAATTAGTTTCGTTTTAATTGCATGAAAGAGAATAGACGATTGGACTTCCAAGAGGGAGAGCGCGTGCATGAGCCAATTGGAATTCAGAGACTCAGTCAATCACACGTTTATTCTTATCTTTTTCAATTAGCTTCTCGTAACGTCTATTAATCCGATTTGTTAATATACTATCGTCTGAAGTCATGTTTAATTAAACTGCGGCATAACTTTTTCTTTAATTCAATTATAACGTTATTAACCTTAGCCAAGTTGATTACTTAATCAATTTCATAAAATAATGTCTGTATGTAAATTGCAAGACAACTAACTGAAATACCTCATATATAAATATAATGTGAGTATCTAAGTCACAAGACTACAACACATAGCCTGAACCAAAATCCTGATACATTAATACAACTTTAATTTAAACAAGACATACTCAGGTCTATGTGGCATGGACAAACCCCATGCTCACCAAATAAGGCAACAATGCCAACATCAGTCTCAACTCAAATATCATAAAGATAGCATAAAACATAAACATCAGTCAATATCCAGCATCCAACACGTCAGCATATCACAGTAATATCTAACTCAGCTCTGGCCTCCTGCCACTAGGAGTCTCAACCCCTGGGATCCCAGAACCTAAAATAAGCGTCCCCAAACGTGGGGTGAGATCTCTAAACAAGGAATTTCAGTAAGACAAGGGGTCCTCAAGGATCTTCCACCCCAAGCTCACTTACATGTGCAATATAAGTTCAAAAAGCAGTATTTCCAATATTAGTTTAAAAAATATGCAGCGCAACAAATATT
>JAVKPL010002776.1:0-10083 GCA_032173675.1 Gastrolobium villosum
TAGAAACGATACTTAATAAAACAGGTAAAAATGCCATATAGATACGTAAAATTGGTAAAACTGCAAGTTTTTACAATTTTTACTTAAATTCAATTTTTTTATTTTTTATTTAAAAAAAACATATTTTTCATTTTTTTTTAAATTCAATTTTTTCTTTTAATGTTTTTGGACTTATATCTTATATAGTTATGTGACTTATATATTTTAAATATGAAGTTATTTATTAAATTTTGAGTAGTGACATATGTAATTTTATATATATATATATATATATATTTTTTTACGTTTCGTCTCATTTTTACACATTAAATTTCTACTACCCTTTCTTTTTTCTATATAGAAATTTGATTTTGACTACATTGATCACATCTATGCATGCTCGAGGGATGAGTAAGATACTTCAAGTCGTTGAGTTCTAATGCTTGACCAAAGGAAAACGGGTTTGGGTCTGTTAGATTACGGACTGTAAAATTTTCGAAATTACTGTTAAATGTCAATGCTTTACTTTGCTGGAATTTTTCTCTTTAAAATGTTATATTTATTCGATCTTTATTCTTTCCAGTTTTAGAGTATTTCCCTTTTTTATTTTTCTCTCAATGTATCGACCAAAATAAGTGCTATCTTTAACAACATATCATTGCTTTATTTAGTGTTTAAGTGTTTATTGTCTAATTGAGTATTAAGACTCTAATTTCTATTCATTTTGTTCAACTTGTAGTTTGTCCTAGTATATTCTGCGACCGTCTGACCTAGAATATACAGACAAATTTTTTGTACTTAAACTTAAGTTGGCATCAATAGCTTGAACAGTGGTGTTTTAACGTGGTATCTAAATTATTATCATACTTTATAGTTGTAGCTGTAAAGAACCTTGGTATACACAACCCCAAAAGCTAGCTCAAAGGGTGGAAGTGCCCAAGGCCTTATAAACTCCATATTAGTTGCACATACAACCAATGTGGCACTATATATCTCAACACGTCCCCTCACACGATTCAAATGTTTCTCTCTTCTCTCTCGATATTTTACATGGTATCAGAGCCTCGTCGTCCCCCACTTTCTCTTGTGGAATCTCTTAGCACAGGTAGGCTGAGCCTGTTGCATTATCCACTCTTCAAGCCCAATGGGCTCTCGTGTGAGGGGGCGTGTTGAGATATATAGTCTCACATTAGTTGTATGTGCAACTAATGTGGAGTTTATAAGGCCTTAGACACTCCCACCTTTTGAGCTAGCTTTTGGGATGGTGTATCCCAGTAGCTATAGAACCTGCAATATATATGTAATCAAAACAGACATATTTTGTGTGAATACCCACTACCTTATTGTAAAACATGCTATACCATTGGCAGACTTCAGGCTATTACTTTTGATTTGCATGATGCATCTTCTAGCTTTTGAACCTGAGATTCCTCGTGCACATAGTTTTTAGAGGGAAAGGAGGTGCCATTTCAGTTGTAGGCTACATACCTCAGGATCAAAGATTCAAAACTTATTTAAGTTATTATCAAATCTCCCTAGTCCTAACTTTCAATTTTTGACTTGTATATGAACTTGGAAGTTTTCCGCTGCTATACATTGGACTTTAATTTATGAACCACTTTTTCCAACCTGGGTGTGTTATTTGGATTGTTAGATGATTGAGATTACAAATAACTAAACTTCAAACTCAAGAAAAAGGCAGATAGAATTTTAGGTAATTAGTTTATTTTTTGTGTATGTTCTCGTTGGGTGTTACATGTTTTCCATTTCCTTGGGCAACTTAAGTTGGTTGTATTAATTGCATCAATATGTCATCGTGTCAGTTTAATTTGTGTTAGAAAATATAATATAAATTATTAAAAAAGCCCTCACCTAACACCTTAAGGTTTTGGGTGAAATGGTTCTTGAATGTGGTATCGGAGTTTGAGTGACTACAAGGTCTTGAGTTCGATCCTCACCGCCCCCACTTTCAGGTGGAATTTCGAAAAACACAAGGTGACAAAAAAATAGGCTTGTGCAGCACAAGACAGACCAATAATGAGCTTGTGTCATATTCTACGCTTCAAGCCCAAATGGCTCTTGCGTGAGGGAGTGTGTTAGAGAATAAAGTATTAAATAGACCATCACCTATCACCTTAAGGTTTTGGGTTGAAGTGGTTCTTTAACAATTTGTTTATATTTTTTCTCTAAGTTCCAAGTGCACATACAGGCTACATTGTTTTTAAAAGAAGACTATGCAGACCCCATTGTTTTGAAAGTTTCATGCTCTTGAGCATTTACATATTTCACTGTGAACTTTGTTAGAGTTCATCATGCAATTGCTTCGTACATGATCTATGGAACATGTAAATGCTTACCATTGATTTTTCATTTTTACTTTGTTGTTTCTAAATAGGCATTTCTTCTAATATGTGGTGTGTAATTTTATCTACTGCACTTCTTGAGTATGATTTGAGATGGCATTAAATAAACATATTAGAATTGTGTGACCACAGTGAATGTTGTGCTATTTCTATATTACAAGGAATATAAAATAAGAAGCATGTGGTGGTTTAGCCACATTGCTGGACAAAAACTGATTTCCCCGGTATCTAGACATGCAAAGACTACATTGACAATATGTTTATTGAGTCCCTTTCTAGGGCCTTGTGCAACTGCAATGCATGAAGCTATCTGCTAGAGTTGTGCACCAAATTCAGTGGCTTATTTTATTAGGCACAGTAAATGAAGCACAATCTGAATTTCATAGTTGATTATTTCAATTAAATTTTGCTTTTAATTGTTGTTTTGCTTATCAGTTAGTGGCCTTAACTTCAATAATTTATAACCTATTAAACCCTAAACTTGTTACATGGGATATTGTCCCTGAAGTGGCATGTACTCATGTTTATTCATGTATTTGGATCAGAATTGGTCAAGAGATCCTGATTGAAGATTACTTGCCCTACGATGAGATAGACATTGAATTGTCTCCTATAGATGTACAATTGGCCTATGTCCAGCAGGTAAAAGTTCTGATTTCTCAAAATTTATTTCCCCTTCAACTGAATATTACTTTTTTTAAGTGCCAGAGATATTAATTAATCATAGATATTGAACAGCTTCTTGGGCGTAAGCAAGATGCTATAAAAGCTTATACAGATATTATTAAACGAGATATGGCCGATGAATCATCAATTGCAGTGAACAATCTTTTCCATTAGTTCTACTTAAAATCATATAATATCTTCTAAATGTTTCTTCTATTTTGTTTAGAGATGTATTCTTTATCTCAAGAGAGGGTGTAGTTATTCTCTCTCCTTGCATGCATATAGAGAAGTTATAATTATCTTTCAATGAGTGAAAATTATTCCACTCTTGCTTGATCGGATGAGGGTTTTTTACACTAAATATTAAATGTGCCTAATTTTCCCCAACTTTACTTTAAATCACCAGCTGAGTTCTGCACTGAGATTTATCAATGGTATGGAGCACCTCTCTAAAAATGATGATATATTGGTATTGGAGGATATGAGGTTGGTAATCATACCCTTAGTCCAGTGATCAGAACCTTAGTGATAACCTCAAGGACAATAATATTACATAAACTAATTGGTCTATAACTATTCATACTTCCATAGTTTTTCTAGTACTGCCTTTAGGAATTTAAAAGGGTGATCAAAATTTCAATAAGCTAGCTAGGAAAATTCTAGAAGGCACCCACCCCTGAACAAAACCTCCCACTTTCATTCCATAAGACTTAATGCAAGACAGTTAAGTCTTATGGCTTATTATTACTGTAACTAACTAACTGAATATGTTACAATTTTAACTAACCACTACTGACAGTTAATGGTTGTTACTACTCAACTATTACTTCCGGGTTCCAGGTAAGTTGGACGGAAGAGTGACTATTTTGCCACGCTTGGTAAAAAAATTTATCAGACTGCTACACCAACAGTAAATTTTGCCAAAATGCCACGCGGCATATTTCGCTAGACTGTATAGCGAAATATGTCATGTCAGGCTGCACAGTCAGCAAAAATGACACGTGTCAAGCAGGTAGAAATTCGCTACACTGTGTAGCGAATTATGCTTGAATTCTGCCTGCTTGACACATGTCATTTTTACTGACTGTGCAGCCTAACATGGCATATTTCGCTACATTGTGTAGCGAATTATTTGCAAACATATTTCGCTACACAGTGTAGCGAAATATGGCGCGTGGCATTTTGGCAAAATTTACTGTTGGTGTGGCAGTCTGATAAATTTTTTTTGCCAAGCGTGGCAAAATAGCCACTGTTCCAAGTTTGATGGTTCAGCCTCTGTTCTTCTAAATGAGAATGCAACCTGATGCTCCCTCAATCCTCTTGTATCTTACTGTTTATAAAAGAATAAATTGCATTCTAAACGAAATCATAGTGTAGAAAGCACACGGGCATAAAATAAAATTTGGTATATACGAATAGGGAAAAATGTTTATCCTTTAAATGACACAACTTATATCCTTTCACTCTCAAAAAAAAGTGGAATCCACACCTTTATATTTTTTTGTTTACTCTCTTTCCTCTTTTATCTATCTCTTTCTCTCATTTAAAATGACACAACTTTAATCATTTAAAATGATACACATTTTTTCCATACGAATATCTCATGAAATAAATATCTTTATATGATGTAAAGTTTTAGCCAAAAATAACTTCTGATAACATCCCATCAGACTTTGAGATTTATTAGTAATTCCTTATTATTGTACCAGTCAAACCCCAGCATAATTTTAAGTAGGGATGTGCATGGGTCCAACCGAATCGGATTTTTTGAAAAACCAAACCGAATTGGTTTAAATGGTTCGGTTCGAAAGTGGTTCGGTTCAGTTCAAAACTGGTTCTGTTCGGAAGTGGTTCGGTTCGATTCAAAAGTGGTTTGGTTCGGTTCGGAACCGGTTCGGAAGTGATTCAAAACCGGTTCGGAAGTGGTTTGGAACCGGTTTGGGTCGACCCTCTTTTGAAAAGAAAAAAATTTAAAAATTTAAAAAATAAAGATAAAAATTAATTTGGTTTGGTTTGAAAATGGTTCGGTTCGGTTCGGAAACGGTTCGCTTCTTAAACCGGTTCTAAAAACTGGTTCGGTTCTTAAACTGGTTCTAAAAACCGGTTCGGTTCATGAACCGGTTCTTTAAAAACCGGTTCGGTTCATGAACTAATTTTTTAAAACCGATTATTTTATGGAACGGTTCGGTTCGGTTCATGGTTCGATCCATTTTTTTGATTATTTTGCACACCCCTAATTTTAAGCACACAAAGAGTCATAGAATCTTGTGGGGCATAAAACGAAGTCGCCCCTATATAACAAGATTCCAACAGACAAAACTCCACTACAAAATCTGTCTTGATGAGTTGAAAAGATGCCTAGAATATCCATCCATGTTACCACAAGGTGCAGTTGACCATTGATCTAAAAATATTAATCAATTCATGTTGTCTTTTGCCGACTCTATCTAATAATACATGGATATACGTTTATGCTTTCAAGTGCTTCCTCTCTAAGTCTTCAAACCTAGTGTTCAGCATTTTTTCAAATTGGTTCTTGTGAGTAAACAATAACAAATTAAGAGGACATACCACTACCATCTCTTATATTGGCATGATGTGAGTTGACTCCAAACAAAGCAATGGCTTTTGCCTGTTGGCAATGCTCCATTAACATAGCATTTTTTAGGAATAAGAAGAGCTAGCTTACACACGTATCCGTACATTGAACTAATAATTAGGGTTTTTCACAAAAGAAATGCGAGTTTCAAGAAAATCCACTTGTTTAGGATTTGACTGAGAAACAATGCAGATTTATGCTGTAGGAGGATATTTATATTTAATCTACTTTTCCGTTGTGTGTTCCCTTTTTATGTTTCCATCAATGTTAATGGTAATTAGGGGTGTAAATAGGTTATGTTAGGTTAGGTTTTGGTTTAAATAGGTCATGTTTATGTAAAAAACATTAGATATAACTTGGCTAGTTAGCCTATGTAGACCCTAAATTATAAGTTTGGCCTGATCCATATTTAAAAAATAAAAGCTTTGGCCTGGCTTGTTAGCCTGTTTAAGCCTATTAAACATTTAAGAATTAAAAGAATGACTAAAATAATATTACTTTATTATTAAAAATTATTAAAATAAAATTTTTATTTATAATAAATAATATGATGTAGGCCGGCCTGTAAGATTTTAGTCCTGATATGTACAAAAAAATCTATGCTCTGTTTTCGAAATAAATTTTTTTAAAAGCCTAGGTCTGTTCTAGTTTATTATTTGTAATAGGCCAAGTCTGGCCTAATATAGGCTAAGCCGTAGGCCAGCCTAACCCATTTACGCCCCTAATGGTAATGGCCTCGTCTTCCCTTTAGTCTATCCCCTATCCCTCTTTCACCTTCACCAACCATTTCTAGGATTCGCTTTCCGATTTGATTCCTCTTCTCTCTCCTTCCTTAACCTAGGTTTGCCCTTTCTATTTCCCTTTTTTCTTTCAAATCCTCGAACCTTAATCCCTCTTGTAACACCCTATATACAGGCTACAGCTGGTGTATTGCCTATGTGTTAACTTCACATAGATCAAAATCACACTCAATTTAGAGTTCTATAGCTCAAGATATCGTAATTTTACTAAACTAGGTTACTGCTATCTCGAGGAGTAATCATTACTGCATTTTTTCCTAAAGTATTCGAATACTACTCAAAAAATATTTGAATACCTCTTCAACAGAATGCAGAAATAAGTGTTTTTAAGGCATAATTGACCTCCAATGATCTCCCAAACTTATTTAGTCATTTAATCAACATACCAACACGTGCTAGACACATAAACAACTTCAAGACTCGATCTTTGTTGGAATTAATGAGAATAATATACAATGATCCATTGGTTATGAATAAGAAGTGGGTTAATAGAGAGAAAAAGAGAAAAGGGAAGATGAAGAGTTATGTGGGTTATTTAAGAAAGTCTCACATTGGACAATTGGTAGAAAGTGGGAGAGTATATAAACTCCCACCACCATCTCCTTAATTGGCCCTTGGGTCACTACATATTTTATGTAGGGGGAGGAGATAGGTGGGCCTTGGTTCACCACCACACACGCGCGCGCGCCGCCGCCGCCGTCCGTCCGGCTGGCTCGGTTCGGTTCGGTTGTGTTGTGTTGTGTGTAATAAAAATAATTTTTTATTAAATTATTTTTATTTTTTGTCCAAACGTTGCTTCCCTCCAAATTCGAACCCAACCGCCATTTTTTGAACCGAACCGGTTCTTCCTATTCGCGAACCGGTTAAAGGACGTGTCTACTCGCCGAACCGGTCACCGGTTGTACCTGTTCGTCGGAACGGTCACCGGTCATACCCGTTCGCCACCGTCAGACACGGCTGTTCGCCGCCGGCGACTGTTCATCGTGACCGGTCAGTGTCTATAAATAGACACTGACACATTCGAAAAATCCATCCGGTTTTCTGCACAAAACCTCTGCCGGAATTTTTGTTCTTCCGGTATTGCATACTGTTCTTCATCCTCCGGTGTAAATTCTTCTGGCATCCTGTTGTGTTCGTTTGGGCTGTTGACTGGTAGTGCCGCCACTCTTCAGACGAAATCCGTTCTATCCTGGGAGACAAGTGTCCATCAACCTTTGGCATCAGTGAGGGGGCAAATTGTCTTAAGGAGACACGTTCTGTGGGCTCGGATTTAATTCCTCTACTGCATTCATTCTTCTGATTCTGTCTGTTTCAAACATATCAAGTAAGCCTGTTCTTATTTTATTTTTATTGCACAGTGATAACTCTGATCATCTACCCCTTCTGTCAAATACATGGGTTCAAGGCAATAGTGATTTGATATCACCCTCTGTCTTCTATAACAATCTTAAGACAATTTGGTGTTTTGAACCTGTGATCAGTATATTTTATTTTTCGTTATACTGTATCTGTTTTAATTACTGTGTGACGAATTAATCTGTGTGATTAATTTCGGATTCTGTTTGTGTAACAGAAATGGCTAGTGTAAGTACAAACAATGCCAATGTGAATGCCTCTGTTCCAATGCATGCTGATAAGCCTGAAAAACTGAATGGAACAAATTTCAAACGCTGGCAACAGAAGATGTTGTTCTATTTGACAACACTGAGTCTGGATCGTTTCCTCAAGGAAGATGCTCCCACACTGAATGAGGGAGAACAATCTGACAAGGAAAAGGTTGCAGCCATTGATGCTTTTAAGCATTCTGACTTCCTTTGCAAGAACTATATTCTCAATGCTCTAGACAACTCATTGTATAATGTGTACTGTACCCTGAAGACCAGTAAGGAACTTTGGGAAAGTCTGGACAAGAAGTATAAAACTGAGGATGCTGCCTTGAAGAAATTCATAGTTGGCAGATTCTTAGACTTCAAGATGCAAGACTCCAAATCTGTTGTGAGTCAAGTTGAGGAACTTCAAGTGATTGTGCATGAAATTCATGCAGAAGGAATGTCTCTCAGTGAGTCATTCCAAGTTGCTGCCTTCATAGAGAAATTACCAAACTCTTGGAGGGACTTCAAGAATTATCTGAAGCATAAGCGCAAGGGATCGTCACTTGAAGATCTGGTTACCAGATTGAGAATAGAAGAAGACAATAAGATGTCTGACAAGAGGAATGGCAACAACCCTATGATCTCCAAGGCTAATGTAGTTGAAGAGGGATCTAAGTCAAAGAAGAGGAAATATTCTGAAGATGGAAATGCTAAGCAAGGAAAGGGCAATAAGTTCAAAGGCAACTGTTTCAATTGTGGGAATCCTGGCCACCGTGCAAGGGATTGTAAAAAGGAACAAAAGAAAGATCAGAGGAAGCCACAAAAGTTCAATAAGAAGAAGAAGAGCACTCAGGCCAATATGATTGATATTGCTGATCAGGTTGAAGAATTGAATCTGGCAGCAGTGGTGATGGAATGCAATCTTATTGGAGACACCAAGGAATGGTGGGTGGACACTGGGGCCACAAGACATGTCTGCTCAAACAAGAGGATGTTCTCCTCCTATACTCCTACTGATAATGGTGAGAAACTCTATATGGGTAACTCATCTACTTCAAAAGTTGAAGGTGTGGGAAAAGTGGCTTTGAAGATGACATCTGGCAAGATTGTGACACTGAATGATGTGCTGCATGTGCCTGATATTCGCAAAAACTTAATCTCTGGATCTCTGTTAAGCAAGAATGGCTTTAAACTTGTATTTGTTTCCGATAAGTTTGTACTTACTAAGAATGATGTGTATGTAGGAAAGGGCTACCTTAGTGAGGACCTTTTCAAACTGAATGTGATGACTGTAAACAATTCTGATATTATTAATAATACTTCTACTTCTGTTTACTCGCTTGAGTCTTCTAATTTATGGCATAATAGATTAGGACATGTTAATTTAAGGTCAATTAAGACTTTGATGCATTTAGATTTATTACCTAAATTTGAATGTTTAAATGATAAGTGCCAAGTATGTGTTGAATCAAAATTTTCAAAATTACCTTTTAAATCAGTTGAAAGATCAACCGAATTATTAGATTTAATACATACTGATATATGTGATATGAAATCTACACCATCTAGGGGTAATAAGAAATACTTTATTACATTTATTGATGATTGTAGTAGATATTGTTTTGTATACTTACTTAATAGTAAAGATGAAGCAATTATTGCTTTTAAGCAATATAAAAGTGAAGTTGAGAATCAACTCAACAAGAAAATTAAAATGGTAAGGAGCGATCGTGGGGGAGAATTTGATGGCCCCTTCGAGGAATTCTGTATGGAGTCTGGTATTATACACCAGACTACAGCTCCTTATTCACCGCAATCAAATGGGATTGCAGAAAGGAAAAATCGGACATTAAAAGAGATGATGAATGCCATGTTGATTACGTCCGGTTTACCACAGAATTTGTGGGGGGAAGCCATGTTGACGGCTAACTATATAATTAATAGAATGCCCCACAAAAAGACAAAAAACATACCATATGACATATGGAAAGGTAAGAAGCCATCCCTGAAATACTTTAGAGTGTGGGGGTGCTTGGCTAAGGTTGCGGTTCCTAAACCTAAAAGGTTGAGATCGGACCTAAAAC
>JAVKPL010002778.1:0-10344 GCA_032173675.1 Gastrolobium villosum
AAAGGGACGACCATGATGAAAGGGAATTTTCTGAGTTTTTAGAAAGTAGAATAGGATATAAGAGATATCAGATAAAAAAATAGAGTTTTAGTTTTTAGTCTTCGTTACTTCTGTTTTGAAGAATTCTGAGTGTTTTTGATTTCTTGAAAGCAAGCATTGTTCTTCCAAATTCTTGAACTCGAAATGCACTAACAACGCATCTTCAAGGAAAGGAATCACGGATCTGCATGCGAGCTATTGTTTCACACTTCTGCAAGTTCTCCTTCTTAGATCTAGTTTAGGAACTTTGATGCTTGAAAGACCGGGTCATTACTGAATATTGATAATGCATGTTTCTTTACTTTTTAGATTTGCAATATTTCTGATAATGGGTTTCTAATTTCTTTTCTTTTCTGGGTGTGTTAAAATGATTGGATAAATATTTTTGATGTTCTTTGTTACTGTTTGTTTTATCTCATTCGATTGATTCTTTCACTTTTCAACTCAAGAAATTCATGGGAATGAAACTTGATTTTTCAACAAAAATAACTTGGGAAATGCATTTTTGTTAGAGTTAATTGAACCCTTTTTGTTTAGGGATAATCAAGGGTGATTTCTGATAAATTTTCTAGAAAGATTTAAGAACCTTTGGGAAAAGATCTTCTTGAACCTTAATGTTGATTCTGGGAAGTTTCAATTAAACTAGCTGTAGTACTTCAGAAATTGAGATAAACTCTCTGTAGCATTGAACGAAATTTGCAGGAGTGCAAATACTTTTGTGTCATCCATGATTTTAAATACTACCCAGAAGATTTTTAAAAACAATGATAAATCAATTCTTACTTTTTACATTAGTTTTGATAATTGATAAAGAATACAAAACTTTCTTGTTACAAAAACCAATTAAATTCCAATTACAGAATTTTTAATTCAGATAAATAAACAGAAAATACTTCATACCGTTCCCTGAGAACGATACTTTTTTCTTCGGAAAAATATTACTCAACAGATAGCAACAGTTTTTCTTGTAGCTATAGATTATGTATCCAAGTGGGTGGAGGCAGTGGCCTTACCCACTAATGAAACCAAAACAGTGTGCAAATTCCTAAAGAGCTACATTTTTACAAGGTTTGGTACACCTAGATGCATAATTAGTGATGGAGGCAGCCACTTCATAAGTAGGCAGTTTGAAAGCCTCCTAACTAAATATGGTGTCAAACATAGGGTGGCAACACCCTACCACCCACAAACAAGTGGTCAGGTGGAGGTTACTAATAGGGAGATAAAGAAAATTTTAGAAAAGGTAGTTGGTCCTTCGAGAAAGGACTGGTCACTTAAGCTAGAAGACTCCCTGTGGGCATATAGAACAGCCTATAGAACTCCAATAGGTTGCTCACCATATAGACTAATTTTTGGCAAGGCATGTCACTTACCATTAGAGTTGGAATATAAGGCCTATTGGGCTCTTGCAAGGCTGAATATGGATTACAAAGAATCCTCAGAGAATAGGTTGCTTCAGTTAAACAACTTAGATGAATTTAAAATGAACTCATATGAAAATGCTAAGTTGTACAAAGAGAAAATGAAAAGATGGCATGATAATCTAATTCAGGAAAGATGTTTTGAACCAGGCCAAAAAGTGTTGTTGTTTAATTCTAGGCTTAAACTTTTTCCTGGAAAACTGAAGTCAAGATGGTCTGGTCCCTTTGAAATTGTGGAAGTTTTTCCACATGGGGCAATAGAGATTCAAAATGCCAAAGATGTTCGAAGGTTCAAGGTAAATGGCCAGAGACTGAAAGTCTATCAAGGTGAGCCTATCATCAGAGACAAGGCAATTGTTCCTCTGGTAGAGCCTTCTTAAACTGTCCATATTTTGTTGCAGCAGCTCTTAATTAGTTAGTTTGAATGGTTGTTTGTTTGTTTTGTTTTGCTCAAGTTTTCATGAATCTGTAGTTTGTCATATAGGTGTTTTGTATACATGCTACGTAGGAGTCCATATTTTTTTTTAACTGTCATGTATCAGTGTTGTCTTCTTTACATCCAATGTGAATTGTTCTGTGAAATATAAAAAAAGAGGAAGTTGAATTGTGCTTATCATAGGTACAAATTGGATTGTGCTTATCATAGTTTGATCTGTTTGTTGTCCTATGATAAGCCCAAATGAAATAAAACAATTCAGTCATTGTAATTATTAAATTGGGCCATGTTCTGATTCTACCAGCCCATTCATATTCAACCCATTAAACAATTAATTAATTTATTAAGTTATTTAAAATCTGATGAAGTCAGAATTTTTATTCTATTTATTTTATTTTACTTTTATTTTATTTTATTTTCTTTCTGATCTTTTCTTCTTCCCTCAACCTTTCTTCTTCTTGCCCAATGAGCTGCGCACAATTGGTCTATGTTACTAGTTTCAATCATGAAATTAGCTGAATAGAGGTTGCAGAAGCTGATCCCAACCATTAATGCACCTCTGAGAAATTGTTAGCAGGTAGTGAAAAGAGAAATGCTCATAGAGTGGAGATATGATTTGACTTACTTTAGTCATATCCAATTAATTTTTTTTACCGACCCAAGAAAGAGCTTAATTTCTTTTTAATTAATTTATTTAATTTTATTTTTTATTTTATTTTAATTAATTAATTAATTATTTAATTTATTTATTTATTTATTTTTTAATTTCTCTTTTAAAAATTCTTTCTTTATCATCGTATAACACTCATTTCTTCATTCTCCATGCCCTAACTCCCTTTTTCAGTATTTCTCTTTCCTGACATTCTCTTCATCCTTACCTACCTCTCCTCCACCGTCATTTTTTTCTTCTCTTCTCCTTTTCTTTTCGCGAAATCTTCACCGCCTTGCTTGCTGTGTGAACTGGGTTTGGATTTAGCTGAATAGGGTTTGGATTTTGAGCTGGATTCCATTTTCGTTCAAGCTCAAGCGAAAACTTTTGAATTTCCTACATACTGGTGTCAGTTTGTTTCTCTCAAATTCACCTCACCACTGTGCGAACTCAGGTATGTTCAGATTAAAAAAAACTTAACATGATTTTGCTTCTGACTTTATTATTTTGACCTTGTTACCATTGTTCCCTTTTGTTAAACAAACCCTCATTCTGATCGGTTGAACTATAAGTTTTTATTTAATTTAATTTTTTTTAAGACGTAATTTTTTTAGTTAATTTTTTCTTTTCTTTTCTGAATTGTAATTATTTTTTTTAATTGTTTGGGTTTGATTTCATGTGAGGAATTTTTATTTTTATTTTTATTTTTATTTTTTATTTTTTATTTTTTTCTTTTCTTTCACTTGAACCATTTCTGCTTTGAGCTATATCCTATTTCTCTCAAGGTATACCCACCATCTAAAAAAGGGAGCAGGGTAAGATTTTCAACAATTTTTTTTTTTTTTGCAGATAGGTGCCTGTGAAATGTTTCATCTCAAAATATATGTATATATATATATATATATATATATATATATATATATATATATATATTTAGCTTATATGAGTGGTATTTCTAATTTTCTGAATATGATATTTCTGATTAAATTATTGTCATTTATAGGTGTTTGTTCCTCGGCTGATGATTAAAAAAAATTTGAGTTGTAAATTGCTTCTTATATTCTGTAATTTTTTTTGATACTGAAATTTGTGGATAATAATTTATTTGCTTTATTTAATTTATTTTATTTTATTGCTGATTCCTTATGATATTTCTGAGTTGTTGGTATTTATTAACAGACCACTTTTCTTTCGAATTGCTTACTGATTCATATTCCAGTAACAATGACACCAAAAACCAAGCATGGAGCAGTGAAGAGTAAAGCTGTTCGTGTACAAACCACTAGAAAATCATCAGCAGCTCAATCTTCATCTCAAGAGCCTCCTATTTCAGAAAGAGTATCACAACGTCTTAAGGAGTTGGATACAGGAAAATTAAGAATTCATTATGAAAGAGGATTTGACTTGTCTGAAGAAGGAGGGTACATGGAGATTTTCGTATGGCAACATGTCAAACCGTGGCAATGGGAAGTCTTTGCGAGTCATCCATCTGTTCAGGTGCCAGTAAGGTTGGTTCACGAATTTGTGGCCAACTTCCCGGAGGAGGATGAGCCTCTTCAAGTCCTAGTTAGAGGAAAGCTGGTGGATATATCCCCAGCGAAAACTCAGGAGGTGTATAACCTCAAGGATGGAGACTACAACTAGTACCTGAAGTGTCTTACAGACAGAACTCAAGCGAATGTTCATTCGATGATGGCAAAGATACTCACTGGAAATCCCGAAACAAAATGTGATTCTGAAAAGATGCTAACGACTGAGCTCACAAAGGAAGCTCAAGTCTGGGCTAAATTTGTAAGACATCGCATCTTCCCCAAACTCCACATGAACCACTTATCAACGAGAGTTGGTGTAGTGGTTTATTGCATATTGCAAGGTCTACCCTTCTACCCTGAGAGGCTGATTCACCAAGAATTATGTGAGAATTCTAGAAGAACAGCAGGACAGTTTTATTTTCCATGCTTGGTAAAGCTGTTGTGTGATGCAGCTGGAGTTCCTTCCTCTTCTGAAGATAGGGCATTGGTCTCAATTCCGAACTCACCAATGAATGAGATCTGCTTGAGGAGGATAGCTGAGTCCAGCTTACGAAAAAAAAAGAAAAACATCTTCAACTCAGCCTTCTAAAGGAGCAGAAAAAGGGCAGGTTTCAGAAATGAAGGACCAAATTATGGAAATGCAGCAATGTATCAAGGGGTTGATTAAATACATAAAAATCTCTAGACACTGCTGTATGAAATCATATCAAGAGACTTTCCCCCAGGAGGAATTCCCTGAAATTCCAGCTTATCTTTTGCAACAAATTGGTGATGAGGGAACTTCTAGGGCTGCTGAGCAGAGGTCAAATGATGATGTGGTTGATGTGGACGATACCTTTTCTGAAAGCTGAAATCAAGTATTGGTACCCAGGTTCTTAATTTATTGATTTATTATTTACTTACTTATTTATTTTTCAATTTATTATTTTTATGTACTGCTGTGAGGACCCAGCTTAATTTTAAGTTTGGGGTGACAATATGCTACCTCGAAATGCACTGACAACGCATCTTCAAGGAAAGGAATCACGGATCTGCATGCGAGCTATTGTTTCACACTTCTGCAAGTTCTCCTTCTTAGATCTAGTTTAGGAACTTTGATGCTTGAAGGACCGATTCATTACTTAATATTGGTAATGCATGTTTCTTTACTTTTTAGATTTGCAATATTTCTGATAATGGGTTTCTAATTTCTTTTCTTTTCTGGGTGTGTTAAAATGATTGGATAAATATTTTTGATGTTCTTTGTTACTGTTTGTTTTATCTCATTCGATTGATTCTTTCACTTTTCAAATCAAGAAATTCATGGGAATGAAACTTGAGTTTTTCAACAAAAATAACTTGGGAAATGCATTTTTGTTAAGAGTCAATTGAACCCTTTTTGTTTAGGGATAATCAAGGGTGATTTCTGATAAATTTTCTAGAAAGATTTAAGAACCTTTGGGAAAAGATCTTCTTGAACCTTAATGTTGATTCTAGGAAGTTTCAATTAAACTACCTGTAGTACTTCAGAAATTGAGATAAACTCGCTGTAGCATTGAACGAAATTTGCAGGAATGCAAATACTTTTGTGTCATCCATGATCTTAAATACTACCCAGAAGATTTTTAAAAACATTGATAAATCAATTCTTACTTTTTACATTAGTTTTGATAATTGATAAAGAATACAAAACTTTCTTGTTACAAAATCAATTAAATTCCAATTACAGAATTTTTAATTCAGATAAATAAACAGAAAATACTTCATACCGTTCCCTGAGAACGATACTTTTTTCTTCGGAAAAATATTACTCAACCGATAGCAACAGTTTTTCTTTCGCTCTTCCAAGGGTGTTTTAGGTTTTTACCCTTCTGTCATGTCTTTTCGATTCTTGTGCAAGTAATTATGACGCCTTCTTAATCATTACAAGCCGTTGCGTTGTTTCGAGATACGGCGCATTAAAGTGACATGATTGGCATTTGCCTCGAAATTACCATCGGGCCCTTTATCTCATCCGTCCATCGAACCACGTTGCAACATCTAACGGTCTGAGATAAAGCAGCTCATCATGACCGCCCATCAATCCTGGCTGCAACATCCAACGGTCGGAGATCAAGCGGCAGTGTAGTGTCATACAATGACACGTTGCGTTCCCTTTCTCCTTTAAAAAGGGGGGGGGGGAATCGGTTTTTGGCGGACATTTCCTGCCTTGAAACTGCTTTGAACTCTTCTTCATCGTGTCATTCCAATCGATCTTTCTTCCTCTACGACTGTGCATGATCTTCACGTAGAGTGTCTTACCTTTCCTTTTGATATTCTTTGTATATCTTTTCTTCTACTTCTTTGTTTTTTCTGGGCACTGTAAGGTTATGGGTATCCCCGGGTTGGTTTTACCGGAGTTTGAAATCAAAGAGGAAGAGTTTGACGAGGCCTTTGACTCAGTCGAAGGCTGTACAGGGGGGGTCGGCGGGTCTTTTCCATCTTCACGTTCTCTGGTTCTGGGGGTGGAGTCGTTGCCCCACGGTAAAATCCCGGAATTGCTGGGGTTTTCCGAAGAAGAGATTCAGAATCTCTTACCAGAACGAGCTTTAGGGCCTGTAGTTCCTTATCTGGGTGAGGCGTCTGGTTCTGGTAGACGTCATCCCATTAGATCTAGGGGGCGACGGTCAGAGAGTTCCAATGAGAGGGTTAGGGCTCGGCCTTCTCATCGTCGTGGTTCGGGCCCTTCCGCTCGTTCAGTTGGGCGGGGTGGGGGTTTACGCCGTCGTGCTTCTCGGCGTTCTGCCTTTGGCGTAGGGCGACTTATTCGTCCTTTGTTTTCCGTTAATCGGCTTCCCCAACATCGCCCAATAGAATATTATTACAAATTTTCAAACCCAACTGTCAATTCTTCGCTTGCTCTAAGTACTTCAAAAGGGTATATACCCCCAATTCCTGCGTCTTTCCATCGCCGTAAATATGACGAGTCCACGGATAACCGACTGGGTAGATTACATCAGGAAGATGGACGTCTTGTTAGGTATGGTGTGTGGGATGCCATATATGAAGACTTAGGGCTTTATAAGATACCACCTGCTTGGTGACCTTCTTCATTAAGCTACTCAGATTTTTATGCTTCGAGCTCTTCAGAAACTTCTGATTCTGATGGTAAGTAGTTTGATTGCCCGTCATTTTTTCTTGTAGTAATTGGTGAGGGTGTTGGCGGTTGTAGAGGTGAGGCACAGGGCGAGGTGGATTTTCTCTTCTCTTCTTAGTCGTCGTCTTGATTTGGAGGTCGAGTTGAGGATTGACAACCCGTTTATTACTCCAGGTAGAATTCTTTCCTGACTGATGGAGATTGTTCAGTCGGATACTCATCTTGAGGCGCAGGATTGGGTAGACCCGGAAATCGTTGCGTCATCGTCGAGTTATACTGACAAGGACGTTCTGCGTCGCCATTACCAAACTGAGCCCATGTTTATGATTACTGAAGATGGTGCTAATGAAGCCAAGTGGCAGCCGATTGCGGTGACAAGTGATCGACGGGCTTGTGACGCGCCTAGTGACGCCAAGAAATCTCTATGGCGTTTTATGGTTTACAAAACCCATTTTACAGATCAAAAAGTGAGGTTTCCCCTCACTGAATTTGAGATGGGAGTGTTATCCCATTTACAAGTTGCACCTTCACAGTTGTACCCAAACGCTTGGGCGTTCGTTAGGGTATTTGAGAGCATATGCCGGTACTTAGAATAGGAGTTTTCTGTGCGGTTGTTCTTCTATCTGTTCCAAGTATCGCCGAAGAAAAAACTTGGGTGGGTTTCTTTGAAGGCGGGGACCTCATTGGGAGCGATATTTGCTCAATATTCCAATTCATACAAGAATTGGAAACACACTTTCTTCTGGATTGGGCCGACGTTGGGCGATGGGGAGCTTCCATTTTTTGTTGATCCGTCAACCAGACAGTGCCGATTTCCTTCGTATTGGACTAAGGCCCACTATGGGGTGCCCGCCAGTCGCTATTCTTGTTCGTTTGGGAGCTTGACGCTTGGAGAGCGCGCAGTAGTTGATTGGTTTGTGGAAGTTAAGGGTTTTTGCCTGTAAGTGTTATGCCATGGAGGTGTGATGGCGTTTTGAGTGTTTACTTTATCTTCATTTTCTTTGTAGCCTCTAACGCCTTCTTTTATATAATCAGTATTTAATCACTTTCTTTAACTTTGTAGTTGGGAGTATGGCGGCTGATTCTCTGAGGCTTGCACGTGAGGCGGCAGCGAGGCAACGAGCTCGGCAGGGCGAGGCTCCTCCAGCTCAACCTACTCTCGCGCCGAAGGATACGGGCAAGGGTAAGGCGATGGCTCCCAGAAAAAAGGGGAAGGTTCGCTCTGCTGCCGACATTCCCGCGGACGAGTTGAGGAGAAGGGCTAGCCAGCCGATAATTAGGGAGGCGACTGGAGTTGTTGGCAACTCTTCTACTAGTGAGTCAACATTGGGTGGCGGGTCGCCTGCCCTGGGAGGATCCGATTTGAAGCGTGGCGCGTCAACGAGCTTATCACCGACTCGGCCGTCCAAATCCTCACGCCATGGTCATTTTGAAGGTGGCGGTAACTCTTTCTGTAGTGATCGGGTAGTCGATCCTCCTGCAACTGAGGGCGATCAAGTTCCGATTGCTCCAGGGACTCAGGGTTCTCCGATCGCCGCTGCTGCAGTTCCTGTTACAAGCGCCCTTACTCTGTCAAAAAGGGATCTTGCAAGAGGATATCCTAACATTGGACGTCCCAAGTTGGTGGCTCCACCGCGCCTGGATCGACAGCAATTACTGAATTGTACTCAGGTGGTTGTTGGTCGCATCTTTGCGATGCAGGAGATTGCCTTGGCGGTGGATGAGCGGTGCTCCGTGCAGGCAGATCGCCTTGACGATCTAGGGCGACAAGTGGATGGCCTTACTGTTGATGTGGGGTGTCTGGGCAAAGACCTTTCTGACAGGGATACTTCCATCAAATCATTGACGGCACGGCTGGCAAGTGTTGATGAAGATGTGAAGCGTCTGAAGGGTGAGAAGGGCGCTTTGGACAAGGCGTTGGAGGATGTCAAAAAGGAAAAGGACGTCCTCCTGACTGAGAAGGATGAACTTGCTGCCAAACTGTTCATGACTGAGCGGCGTCTCCATGCTAAAGATGAGGATCTTAACAAGGCCATTGGTCAAGTTGAGAAGTTGGAGGAGGCTTTCGCCAACCTGATGACTCATGTTTTCAATAGCGCCCTTCAACAGGTTGCTATCAGATATCCTATTGCTGATTTGACGGGTTTTGACCCCGCCTATGATGTGGAGGATGGAAAAATTATTGAGCGACTTGAAGGCGACATCGTGAGGGTTATTGAGGAGGCGCCTGAAACTGACGACGATGAAGGGGCACGTGGGGCGCTTCAAGTTTCTGATAGTGAGGATGACCAAAGAGTCCAAGATGGGCGTGAGGCATCTGACGCGTCTTTGCCGAAGGATGCGGTGGGCGAGGAATGTGGTGGCAGCAAGACTGTTCCTGATCAGGCGCCAAGCGGTGAAACTGAGGTGGTGAATGCCCCGGATGTTGAGAAGGAAACGACTGGATAAGCTGTTAAGTGTGTGAACCCCTCAATGTAGAATTTTTCTTTTCCTTTGTCTGTGGCTGGCATGTCAGCCTCAGGCTTTTTCCTTACTAGTAATGAATTCCTTTTTCTTCCTTTGGTATTCTTGTACCTTCAAATGAATGTTTATTAACTCTGTTAGGCGTCGTTGGTAGTTCGAACTGCTCCCGTCCAAGTGTGGGCATTGGGCGGGGGCGAAGTCCATCTAACCACGGCGGGGTGAGAATCGTCCCACGATTGGGTGTTGGCTGGGGGTGAGAACCGTCCCAGTCCAACTATGGCGGGGGTGAGAACCTTCCCGAGATTGGGCGTTGGCTGGGGGTGAGTACCGTCCCAGTCCAACTACGACGGGGGTGAGAACCGTCCCGCGATTGGGTGTTGGCTGGGGGTGAGGACCGTCCCAGTCCAACTACGGCGGGGGTGAGAACCATCCTGTGATTGGGTGTTGCTGGGGGTGAGGACCGTCCCAGTCCAACTATGGCGGGGGTGAGAACCGTCCCGTTTTTGGGCGTTGGCTGGGGGTGAGGACCGTCCCAGTCCAACTACAGTGGGGGTGAGAACCGTCCCGCGATTGGGTGTTGGCTGGGGGTGAGTACCATCCCAGTCCAACTGCGGCGGGGGTGAGAACCGTCCCATTTTTGGGCGTTGGCTGGGGGTGAGTACCATCTCAGTCCAACTGTGGCGGGGGTG